>VBVQ01004106.1:0-15983 GCA_011636635.1 Tetramorium simillimum
ACCTAAACGAGAGTCTGAAATGGCGCGGGAAAAATTTATCGTCTGGAAGAGCAAAGATATTATTAAAAAATTGTTTTAATTCGAGAGAGAAGAGATGACAAATAACGGTTATCCCTCTCCACATAATCTCGAAAATTTTTTCCCCTTTTCATTTCAGATCTCTCATTTGCCGTTTATTTTATCTTCTGTGAATGAATGAATTTAATTATTAAAGATTTCTAAAAAGAAACGTAATACATAATATAGTGATGTGTCGTTTACACAAATAATTGAGGATAATTTAAAAGATTTAGAAGGAAATCAATTTTTTCTCGTAAATCGATCTATATTTTTATCGAGGCATTTGGAGGCGTTCAACAAGCATTATCGTCAATATATAGCGATAATCTACAATTAGTATAGTAGTACAAACAACATGCGATCAGCCGGACATAAATTATCACGCGCGGGACCCAAATGCATTCTCCTTGCATTACGGAATACACGTGTGACCCGCGCGCCTAATTATCCTCGCAGCTTTGCAAATCGATTCCCGTTTAACCGGTTTTTACCGTGAATATCGTGAATATCGTTCCCAATGATTCCTGTGAAAACGTAGTTGAACGGGATTTTCGAGGCGTGATTAGTGAACGACACATGCAGCCGCGCAGAGCAAGCAATGCGAATCAACAGAAGAAAAAAATGATGGAAAGCCAGCTACTGATCGCCCTAACTTGTCTTACCATATTCGCTATTGGGATGGAGATAGTTACCGCTACCCGATCCACTGAAACGGTACGATAGTAAACAGAAAAGCGAAAGGGATAATGAGCGATGATACGAATCGATCCGCTCTAAGAGGCGAAACAAATAACTTGTTGCACGTGTGAAAGAAATTTAGCTAAAAGTCGCATAAAGATATCAAAGGTCCGAGGACCGGAGTCATTGCGTCCATTTTTTTTATCTTATTGTTCTATACATTTTATCGCGCGTATTTAACAAAAAGAAATAGTAATAAAATAAAAGTGACATATCCGTAGCGTTCTTCCTTGACAATGTGAATTTTAGATTAATAGATTATTTATTTATACACGCGATACAATGAGCCAATTAAAAAATCAAAATGATGAACGTCCTGCATGCACTATGACGTGATATACCGAGAGAAAGAGAGAAAATGATCGTTGTAGGGAATAATAACTATCGATTACACACGGATGAGACATGGTAGTCTAACAGAAAACTCGAGGACACTCGTCGCAATTTATCGTTCGCTCGCTCGCTCTGTACGCCTTCTGTACTTACTCGACCACTTTGTAAGACGTCTGCTGCGCCGGATTGCCGAAGGCAGCGAGCGGTCTCAGAGGGATATTCTCCTCGGCGCCCGTCAGTCGCAGATCGGTTCCCAATTGGTTCATCGCGCCGTCGCTTAGACCACTACGATATTTTTTTTTTACACGTCAATTTATAAGTAATTAATTAATACAGTTAAACTAGCGCAATTTTATAAATTAATTTGATGCCTTTGACGACAATGAAGAAATTAGTTTTCATTTTTCTCATGCATATTTATATCAATCGGAACACGTGAAATAATTTACCCCGCTATATTTGGCACAATTTGTTGAGCGATTTGTTTGGTGACATCCGCGATGGCGGTTCTTCGTAACGAGGCATACGGTAGAAAATCTATGGAATTGGTCGGGGAAGCCTGTAAAAAAGTTTTCGATTAGGACGCAATCGGCAGGGGAGAGTTCTACGTTAAAAGGTTACGTGCCTTCGCAGCGGCGGAGTTGACCTTTAACGATTTCGCCCTGTGGAAGCCGTGATGTCCTTTTCGCATACTAGACCATACGCTGCCAAAGAGCGAGTGGTTTCTCTGAAAATATTAATAATTGCATAATACTATTATAGAAAATATTCCCATTATTATTAATTATTATTTAATGAGTTTAATAGAAGATTATAAGATTGTCGCTAATCTTACCCTGTGCATAGGTTCCGGATTGTCGTCGAGAAGTTCCTCTAAGTTACCAGAAATCGCGCGTTTCAATTCGGGGCCGGCTTCGTGTAACGTTCTCAACCCGGCCTTTTAAATTAAAATAGAAAGTAATGTTGTATACGGAATATCCAAGCGTATTTCAAGCGGTAAACACATTTTCTCCTTAAATTTAAACAAGAAACTCACTTGGAGAGTCACAGTGTTGTGACAATCCCCACCGTCTTTCATTTCTTGTTCCTTGCGTTTCTTGAATCGACGGAAATAGTCTTGGATGAGGAAGGTCGCGTAAAACTTGCCGACCGTCACCTCATCGTCCACTGGAAAGATCGATTCGAAGTGTAAATTTAATTCCGCGAAGGAAAACAAATTTTACGATGGAGAAACGCTCACCTCCGGGCGGTGGTACGACTTGATCGAGAAGCTTCGGGCTAGTCCTCTTCCAGATCTTCTTGATCACCGCCCTGAGTTCGGAGTTCGCGTCGTCGATGTTGCCCTCTGTCTTGATTCTCAGCGACGTCCTTACGACGGCAAATAAAGTCGCGTTGAATAATACGGTGCCGTCGCTGTTCAGCGGCATGTTCATCGAGACGAGTCTCTAAATTTTTAATTCCAATATTAAAGATGATTCCGTCAATTTGAACTCTACCTTAAATTACGTAATAATTCTCTTTGTTTATTAAATATGAATGTGATGACAGTTTCTCTCTTAGAATCTGATATAGCATACACTGTAAAAAAATTAGTGTAAAATTACGTGTAATTTTGAGACACACTTAATAGTTTTAAATTAATTTATTTCTAATTTTGCAGTATAAAAGTAAAAATATCCTAAAAATTCCTTAATTTGTTTTTTACAGTGTATACACAATAGTGAATCTCACAATTTCTATCAAATTACACGTAACTGTGAGATTCACTATAATAGCTGTAAAATTCTACGTATTTATAATTTTACAATCAGAAGTAAAAATAAATTTACTGTATACGCCGTAAAAAAACAAATTAAGGAATTATTTTTACTTTCATACTGCAAAGTTAGAAATAAGTTAATTTAAACCTATTAAGCGTGTCTCAGAATTAATTTTTTACAGTACAAGAAATCGATCCTTCCCTCCGCGAATCCGCGAGTGACAGTCCCGCGCCCTTGCGTATGCAACTTGTGCATACGCGCGACCGGACGTCCACATGCGCCGTCGTCCTCGCCGTCGACGCGACCTAGCTCCTGTAACACCCTCCGTCTATCGATCCCACGGCGCATTCGCGCGTTTCGAACGACGCAAGCTCGGAGTTTAAGCCGAGTAGAAGTTCGCCCTCCCGGCGAGGCTAGTTCATGCCCGGCGCCACCACCTCACCCCCGACCGCACGTCCTATCCCGCCGTCCTTCCTGTTCCCCTCTCTTTCTCGCACCCTGCCGCACCTCCGTCCCCCCCGCGCCCCTTTCGTCCTCGTCAACAGGAGGCACGGGGCAATCGGGCAAGATGAGCGACCAGGAGGATCTGGATTATTACATCATGTTTCCGTCGTTCCCGCCGTCCCCGAAGGACCCGACGTTGACCGCAGCCGGGCAGGACCAGCGGGAGGAGTTCGTGTTCGTGTACGAGGAGGACAAACGGCCGGTCGTGATCCTGCTAGGATGGGCCGGCTGTCAGGACCGATACCTGGCCAAATACAGCTCGATCTACGAGGAGAAGAGGTATTCCGAGCCGCTCGTCCCGCGTGAGACTGGTACCGCGTGCGATCGTGCTGATACGCGTTCAATTCCCCCGGAAGGTCTCGGAAACTCTCGCGTTGGAAACGTGACGATTCCGACGTTCTCCAAGTGCGCATTTAGATGGAATGGCGTAGATTCCGCGAGAACGATTTCTTTTCGAAAGAACCGGAAACGTCTCGGCTCGTCGTAGCGCTAAGTCATCCTACTTACGATGAATCATGATACGATTTACATACGATGGAATTCGAGACAGGGTTCTCCTTGTCAATTATACGTATGTGCGTCAATTAATGCGGCATCGGAGACAATTCGTGGAACCGGAAATGCGACCATAGTGCCTTCCATTTTCGCGAATGTAAACGGCGCGAGGATACGCGCGTGTCGAGCCGACAAATTCGATCGTACACGGCGATCCATGTTGTCCGATGCCGCGCACGTAACGCAATTAGTCCCCGATGGTCATTAATCCCCCGCGTTGCCTCCTCGCAGCTGCATCACGCTGCGGTACACGGCGCCGGTGGAGTGCCTGTTCTGGCGCCGGGACAAGATGCCTTACATCGGCAAGCGGCTGCTGCAGGTGATCGCGGACAAGCGGCTGGACGAGCACCCGATATTCTTCCACGTCTTCAGCAACGGCGGCGCGTTCCTGTATCAGCACATCAGCCTCGCGATGCAGATGGCTAACACGCCGTTCAAGGTAGACGGCTCGGCGCAGCGAGAATCGTTGCGCCTCTCCGCGTGAAATTCAAACGATCTGTAATTCGCCGCACCGTGATTAGCATATTATTTATAATTATACCCGCCACCCAGATAGGAACGCACGCGGAAAAATTTTAACCTCATTTAAATTTTAAAATATAATAATGTACAATATATTGCGTAAGAATTCTACATCTAAATTTTAAAATCAATAATTCTAAATTTAATTATTGCAACATGTAGTAATCTTTAAAAAATTGATGCCTAAAATAAATTCCTATATAATTGTAGCATTAGTGAGAATCATCTTAGCTCAATTATTACTGAATACTTTTCAGAAATTAATTTTGTAATTATTGTAAAAATCGTTACACCATAAAATTGTACAATTATTATTCGAGTAATAGTAAGAAATTCTTTTTACTTTTTATTTTTTTACATAACTTTGCGTCATTATTTTGTCAATATTTAGAATTATAATTATATTAATAAACTTATAATTGTTCAATTCTATTTCAGCAAAAATATGCGTTTTGCAGAATCATTTTATGACACGTATAGCAAAATGCGGTGAATGGAAAGATGCAATAATTGTGCATTTATTGCAAAAGTTTCCTATCTGGGCATATAATAGAAACACAATGAAGACTATATATACTTGTATAAAATATACATTAAAAAATATACGATATATCAAATTATACATTAGAGATATATATAGTTTCAAAATAGAAATTTAATACAAATTATAAACCCTTGATTCAAATTAAAATAAAATTCTATTTGTAATTTTATACGTCGTATAAGATACATTAAAAGAATATAAAACATTTACAAAATCGAAAACTAATTGCAGATACGTATGAAAAATAAACACGGCAGTAAAATTAGAAATTTTATATTCTTATGAAAAACATTTAAAAAATTAAAAATGTTTAAGTGCAGATACATGAAAAATAAACGGCATATAAAATTAAATATTCCATTTTTATGAAAAACAATTATAGAATCAAAAGCATGTAAAATGTAGACATGTGAAAATTTATGGCATTCAATTAGAAATTCTATATTTCTACGATAAACGTTTAAAGAATCAAAAACATGTAAAATGCAGACACCTATAAGAATGTACGGCGTGTAAAGTTAGAAATTCCATAATTTTGAAACGACTTGTAGAATATTTAAAGTGATGAATTCACACCGAGTGATTATTTTAGTTTTATATTTTTTAAATTTGCCGTCAATATATCAGAATTTCTGGTTGGAATCGCAGGTCAGGGGGGTGATATTCGACAGTGCGCCCGGCGAGAGGAGATTAACGGCGCTTTTCAAGGCGATCAGCGCGATTATCGGCGGTCATCCCCTCACGAACTTGCCGATGTCGTTCATCATCACGTTCTTCCTCTCCGTACTCTGGTTCTTCGAGGTAACCAAACAGCATGTCGGCACTCTGTGACTCTCATTGTCTCACGAACATTAGCGAACATGAAACGATCGTAATCTTCATTAATTTCCGAATACGTCGCGTTTGTCAGGGCGGCGAACCGTATCATGCCCATAGATTGGATCATTTCAGAGCTGTACCGACATTGTACAGTTTATATGTCGATTTATGATCGTCAGGTAATTGCGCAGGCTTTCAGCAGAACGCCTATTCAAACGAACCCGATCGCCCTCGCCGAAGAAGCCTATTCCTGGCCTCAGCTGTTTCTCTACTCTAACAGCGACACTCTGATCCCGGCGTCCGTAAGTCACCCTCCATTTTTCATGCTAATTCCGCAGATGAGTTGGACTTTCGAGTGAACTCTTAGTAAATAAATTTTTTCAACAAAAGGAAAGAGGAGAGACATAATAGAAAAGAGGACGTAATAGAAGGAGGCCACTTAAAGGCTTAGTTTTTATTAATGATTAATAATTCAGTGCACATAATCATTATTAATTATCCTAGACGTAAGAAGAGCCTTGTTGTAAGAAAGATTCATGAGCTTCTCTCTCAACGTCAGGACGTCGAGAAGTTCGCCAGCCGGCGGGCCGAGCGGGGTGTACGGGTGCAGCTCGTCCTGTTCACCAATTCGCCGCACGTCAAGCACTACACGACCTACCGCGATATCTACGTGAACACCGTGTGCAGCTTCATCCACGAATGCCTGGTCTCGCCGAGCCCGTCGAGGAGCCTGATATCGTCCCTGGACCGCGGCGACGATCACGGCCCCCAGAGCTACGACGCGCCCCCGGGTCTCACCAAGCGCGTCGTGCTGCCTCACGAGGCCGGCAAGCAGCAGAACTAGTAATCCGGAAGACGCTAATAGGGTAGAAATAGTCGCCCGCGGTCCCGCGGCGTAAAGGGAGAGAGGATCGATGATCAATTATTATGTACTACGTTTGTTAGACTTAAAAAGGTCTACGAAGAAAAGGGGTGAATTCGTGGGAAACGCGAGGAATCCGTTTTGCGCAATTACGATCTCCCCCAATCCCCGTAATTGGAAATTGGTCATCAAACTGCTGAATTTTTTCCATCCTTTCTTTGTGTATTCTAGTCTGTTCATTGTAATTCCGAGACGGAAGAATCGCATAATTAGGACGGTCGGACTTCTTTGTTGGAAGTTGAAGTGGGCCAGGAGGAGTGTTTGCGAAAAATCGAGAGAAGAATTTTAAAAACTTTTTCAGTCGGTCTCTGATTTCGAGAGATCGGGGAGATCAGAATTTCGCAGAATAAATATCTCACGATTCTTTCAATTCACTCGTTTTATAAAGAGGCGATGTCCAAGATGCTGGAAACGGTGCTACGTTCGTTAATGTACAGAACTGTTTTATATGAAGTTGACGATCATTCTCGAGTGAAAGTTATTTAAATGAAAATGTGAATTTTTTATAAGCCGAGCGAGAGTGCAGACACACGGTGGCGTAAGAGTTTTCAAGTTAAATGTTCTTCGAATATTCGTGCAAGCCTTAAAGCATGATGATCTTTATTAAAACTGACTTTACTTTAGTACATTTAATTTTTTTTTTATTTTTATATGTAACTCGAATGTCATGTACACACGCACATACCTATTCGCGCGTTATTTACTTTCATAATGTAATTTGTACATTTTTAAAGACTCCTCGCGACATATTGCTATTGCATCTAATGCAATTTTCAGCAATCAGAAGGGAGACGAATAATCCCAGACGAGTTATGTGCACTGTTTGCGGCATCGTGAGCCTATTCAAAATTTCCTGATTCTCGCGAAAAAAAAAAGCAGCGAAAAAACCGAATAGTATATCCACGTCCTCTCTCTCTCTCTCTCTTTCTCCTTTGCCTTAGTCCCCTTTACGTTATCCCCCGTCTCAGCTTGATTCTTCCTTCGTACCCCTTTCATTGTTTCTTCCGCCACCGCGTGTCCGAGTGACCGCTGTTTTAGAAGCTCGCAAGCTCGTAGAATACGAATGCATCCTCTGCACGATAATCTGGACGAGCGGATCCGTCGCTCGGATAGCCGTGTGCGTCTCCTCCGAGACGATGACGCGAGGGCGTCGAGGACTAATTGTAAGAGAGATATTTCTAGGACGAGGTGGATGCGTTTGATAGAAAAATCGTACGCGCAATGTGTTTACCGCTTATACGCTCGTGCTCTTTCCTACGCAGCGAAGTAAGGAACCCGCACAAAAAAAGAATCAAGCTGGACTTGATTTAGCTTACTCGCGATTCGGATGCATAGCATTTAATATCGATTCGGAAAAAAGAAAAGGCAGGATTTTCTCCTTGTGTCTCGAATTATATCAGTGATAAATTTTCGAGGACGCTCGGCGTCTAGCTCTGTATCGTTAACATCTCTTTACATATATAAATATAAATATATATATATATATTTAAAAATAAATATATTTTGATCTGTCGATTAGTTATATGAATAAAGACTGATAAACAAAGCTGCAAAGCCTTCTGTTTTTTCATTAAACGAATGAATGAATGTATAGTCGCTCCATCGATATAATATTTCTGCGGTTTTCTTTTGTTATATCGAATATCGATTTCGATATTTCTTTTTATAATCAAGAGTTGGGAAGATTGTCAATGCATAACGCATAAGCTACGGTTTTCTCATTTTCGTCCAAGCATCGCTTGGCTTTTAATTTGTTAAAAATATACATAATATGTTAAAATAATATATACCTTTTGATCTTTATAAAAGGCGACCGATACAGTTTCGAGAAGTATAATCTAAAAAATTGATAAAAGAAACCGCAAGAAAAAGCACTGATTTCAACGAGGATCAAAGAGAATCTTCGCGAATCGTTCCATATTCTTATTATGTGTTATCTCTCGTCGCCGCGACGAATTTAAGCACTGTTCGTACGAAGACACAAAATTGCGAGGAGTATAATAGAATTAATGCTCTGTCTGTTTTCCTGGAAAAAGCAGAACGAGAAGAGCAAGAAAGGGCGTTGTCAGAGAACGTGGACAAACCGAAAGACAAATTAGCCGCTCTCTCCGGAACAAAGTAGGCGAAAGAATTCGTACACGTTTAAACATATACACAACTACGTGTGAATTAATTTGCAGTATCATTAAAAAGTTGCGCCGATATAATCGAGGACAGGCCAAAAATACGGCTGACTGTGATGGTTTTCTGTTGGACAAGGATGGCAATAAGCGATGCTCAGAGAAATATAACTGCATGGACGCTTATCCAAAGTAAAATGTTTATCTTCTTGTACTTCGTAAACGAAATAACGCACACTTTTATATACTTAAAATTTTTTAATCTATGCAGAACATGTCTTGCTAAAGGCGAGAAACTGCCAAAACTTCCGCGAGATCAATTTAAGAATGTGAACCGAAAATCACAAGTTAATACTGTTTTAAATAAAATTGAAGCGAAACCTTCCAATAAGGACATCCTGGCTAAAGTAACACGCGATATCGTATGTTTCTCTGTTATCTGAAAATTCATTCATATACATTAAGATCCTAAAAAATATATCCCGACATATAATTATTGGGTGATTCCATAAATAATGCAGTACAAAAGGGAGCTTGATTAATTTTTTATCTAAAAAATCTGGAATTTTTCGATTCAGGAAATTGAAAATTTAAAATTACGAAGTGGAAGAAATTGTAAATAATAATAAAAGATATATTTAGAATTAAATTTAAATGTCAATTTTTTCATTTTTTTCAAAAATATCTAAAGGCATGCCTCTAAAAAACCGTATTACTTATAGGATAATCCAATAGTATCTTAGCCAAGAAATATGATTTGCATTGTTACAAGTCTTTCCTGATTTATTTCGAGAATGCTGGTTACAGAATTGCTAATGCTAATTGAATGCTAATAAATTCCGAGACAGGTAGCGGAAAACATAACGAAGCAGGGGAAAAAATTACATGTAAATCCCGTGAAAAGAATTCCGGCGACGAGCAATTTCGTCTATGAATTCAATCCGTTCAACGTCGAACAAACATGTCCGTTAATGTCGCAGACTAATTTATGGCGTACGAATAACTCTGAGCAAACATTGCCTCATTTTAACACAGGTGTGAAACTAATTAAATATCAAGTCTCTTTGCATTGTTCTGATTACTCCGCTCGAATTTTAAGATGTGCATAATCAGTAGAAATATCTTGATATTCATCAACAAGAAATATTTAATTCTTTTCCAAGATATCCTGTATTTCTCATCCATATTAATATTCACGCATTATACATAGATACTACGTCATTCAGCAAATCTGCGTTAAATCACAATGCGGACGTTGCGAAACGAAAATCGTCCGCGATCTTGCCGGAATTGAACTCGCGTACCGATTTCACGACAGCTAATACAGATCCGAATGTAACGAATTCATCAACGAAAAATACTTGCCTACCATTACTTAACAAGGAGGATCTAACGAAGACGCTAAATGAACAAGTTGCCAAAGAGTGTAAATTATACCTTTATGTATTTGAGTAACTCCTTCTTTTTTTAATTTTTTTTATGCCTTTTATATTTATTACGTTAGAATATAAGCTCTGATATCACGTTTCAATCATTTCAGACGAGCGAAGCGATATAGAACGCGAAGTGGAGAACGTAAAGTCTGCATGGCAAGTATTGCGAGGAGAAAAAGACTGGACGAAAGGCAAAAATCACATTGGCATTACCCAAACGAAAAAATTGTACGAAATGCTAGAGAAAATGACGTGCGAGATAGACAGAGTTCAGAAGAATTACATGGATCCCAAGGCGAATCATTATTTGCGCAGGAGCGCGACTAATGTCCTCGGAACGGGCAGCAAGCCGACTTTACAGGAAGAAGCCGAAATTGCGAGAAGCGTGATCTTTCTCGACAGAAAGGCCAGGACCAAATCAGCAGCCTATCATCTGAAAAACGTCGATAGCGAAATAATTGGTAAAGATATGGTAAAGATACGATTTGACGAAACGATGGAAAATATTTCAACGGATAATCAATCGCACAAAAATTTACCTTCAACGAAATACACTGCGAAAAAGCGATCTATACACACTGATGCGCACAACCGTAATGATGCTAGATCAGTCCACACAATTGCAACGAATATCTGTAATAAAAAACGAGATACAGCCGTTACAGATATAATGAAGCCAACGTTTACAGATAACAAGTTGAGAGCGAGAATCAAATCTTCCATCGAGGAATATTTACAATGTTACAGCGATAATGTACATAAATCACGAGGCATCGACGAAGATGAGTGCTCTCGAGATGTAAAATTATTGACGAGCGATATCGCGGATATTTTGGCGAGTCACAATATTGAATCACACGGGTTGTATGAAAATTTTGAAAAACATAGCGACTACTTGGACGATTATGGAAGCGAAAACGAAGATTGTACCCGTTCGAACACAACGTCCAATGCCACGCAAGTAACGTCCGCTGATACTATCCAAGAAAATAGAAAAATTCGTGAAAATACGTCCTTTGAGAATATAGAATTATATAACGATACGCGATTCACGCAGGCAATCGACGCGAGATCTTTCGATATTCGGACGCAGTCGAGTGCAACAAATTGTCAAGATAACGCCTTTATTAAAATAGGATTAAACAAAGATTTATCGAGAGATACGTTGTCGCAGATACTGCAATCGGAATACTTGAAAAAAGACTTATCTTTATAATTTGTGTAATATCCATTGTATGGCAGAAATATCATTAATATATTTTTTATTCTTAAACATTTCTAAATCATTATATCTTAAATTGTTTCAAATTCATTATCATTTCGTGAATCTTATTCTTCTTTCCTTGGTTCTCACAACGCGAATAGATCTCGCCTGTGTGCTAAAATACTTTGAAAAATATATAAATGTGAAAGTTAAATTCTTCTTATGTACAATCTTATGTTTTTATAGAATATACATTTTATGTCCTAACCGCGAATTGAAATTTTTAACTTTTATTAGAACATATCACAAAATGTTTTCCACTAATTCTTAAATGATATATAATACATGTATAAATTAATTGTATGATAAATCTCGTAAATGTACGTCTCAATTAATTTTTTCAAATTAATTCTCCTCCGTCCGTCAAATTATGGCACTATCTATCAAATTCACACTTTACTGCTTCAAAAGAAATAAAAATTTATTTATGATATAAATAAAATGTTATGATATGTCTTCGACTGGCCGATACGCGATGACCAAACGCATCACACCAACATTTGTGTAAACATTCACAGCTACTTCATTGAGAATCATTCACAGTGATTTCAGATCAAACAAATATTTCCGTGCTGTCCTCAATACAAATACTTGTTTCTCTTCAGTAACAAAAAAAACGTTGGATGAGAGATAAAGCACATCACAACACTGGAAGCGCCGAACTATGGCTTTGGTATATTATAGCCCCGGTGAAATTAATCGCTGCCGCCAGCACGAAAACTGGCATCCACCAACCGTGCGAGGCAGTCACTAATTCGGCTGTCAATGGTCCGCAGAGAATTCCAGGTACTGTTGCCTGAAAATCAAGACATACAGATAATACGAGCAACTCTGCGACAATTGATTATAATGCTCGGCATTGGGTTAAGTACAAAAAAAAATACGTACAATTGTATTCGAGACTGCAAATGTAATTCCCGCATGATTCGGAGCTATATCGGCATGATTACTTAGGTGTCCGGCAGAGTTGCACGCGCAGAGGCCCATAGATATCGAAACAAAGCTGTAAAATAATAATTTATAAATCTCATAAAGAAAAAACCCCAATAACATAAAACACAGGAATAATGTAATAATTGTACATACATAACTGCAGCAAGCAGATTATCTACAGCACAGAAAGCTAATAGAAAAGCACCTGGTCCTATTAGGCCTATATTTGTCATTAATCTTCTAACAGATAGAACAGACCATCTTTTTTGTATCAAAGTGTCAGCGCTGTGACCAGCAACTGCAACAGAAAATAAAAGATATTTTAAAAAATATTTAAAATAAGATTGAAATATACAATTAAATACCTACCAATACCAATGAGGGAATTAACAATATAAGGGAGAGCTGTCAAACTAATACTCTCCTTGTTTGCAGACAAGTTTCTTGCCAAATAAGTTGGTAGCCACTGCATTATTATATAATTGCTCCAATTCATTGCAAAGTGTGCTATATACAAAGCCCATAGAGGCCAGTGAGCAATGAACTCGGTCCAACGCAAGCTTCTATTCTGAGCTACCTGCCGATCGATCGTAAAATTAGTATCAAGGATATAAGTAAAAATAAATTTAAATGCCAGAGAGAAATTTACTTTAGGAACAAATAACGGTATCTCATCTTGAGAGTTAGTTTCCTGATACAGCAGCAGCCATAACAAGGTCCACAAGATACCTATTGTCCCGAACAAGTAAAATCCAGTTTGCCATGACAAGTGCGGGCATATCTAACGAGAGGAAAGAAAAATTATAAAATGTAATTTCCCTTTGTGACTTAATAGGTACTGAGAGTATGATAAATCTTACAACAGACGCGACCACTTGACCAACAGAACCAGCAGCTACCAGGTAACCGAAAGCGCGTGATCTCTCTTCCACAGGAACATTATGTGCGAATAAATGAAATATCACGGGTAGGCCTGTAAACAACATGCCATATTGACTCCCGATCTTAGAGTGCATTGTCATATCTGCTTCGACCGTTTCATTTCTAAGATATTCTCACCTAATCCTTCTCCGAGTCCCAGAACCACCCTGCAGACTATGAGTAGTGGTAACGAGTGTGCCAGCCACGGCGTCACAACCGTGCTAATAGACCATAGCAACACCGCCAGCATGAGTACCGTTTTGCAACCGAAACGGCTCGCCGTGCTCGCGCCAATGATCTTGAAGAAGAAAATGACATATTGTAGATTTTTAGCAGTTATACAAAGAACATAGATCATATACAGAGATGTGTTCTAGATCTATATGGCTAAACTGATTTGGGGAAGCGTTATTTTTGAGATTTGACCAAAATGCCAAATAGAACAATTTCTCGTTTTGGCGTGCAGAATTCACTCCTTCAATTTGGCTGTGTAGATCTGGAGCTTAGACTGCATTCGCTTTGGGCGTTCACATACTAAAAGTGTCATTCTATTATATTCTATCTTATTCTATATATTCTATCTTTCTTCGATATATAATGAGCAACAAAGATAGAACGATGCTTTCAGTACGTGAATGCCCAAAGTGAATGCAGCCATAGGCTGTGTTCTGAAATTCACTACCAGTACAGAAAATCTATAATGTGCATGACATAAACTATAGATTTGCAGTACTGATAGTGAATATCGAAATGCAGCCATAATAGTTGCTTTCCATTTACAACGATACTCAGATAATTCTCACTTGTGACGTCATGACTCAGTTAAATAGATCTGTTGAATATTCCTTTTTATCCTGACAAATGAGATTCAATTGAGTTTTTATCTATAAGTGACAAAGTGACAAAGCTATCATTAACAATACAGGTTTAAAACTTCTCTTTTAAAATAAGTCAACAAAAGTCACTAAAGTACACAAGTTCGAGACTGTGTACTTTAGTGACTTTTGTTGACTTATTTTAAAAGAGAAGTTTTAAACCTGTATTGTTAATGATAGCTTTGTCACTTTGAATAAGTCATGATGTCACAAGTGAGAATTATCTAAGTTTGATGTAAATGGAAAGTGATTAGTATATCATAGTAAGTAAGGTAGATGCTTTGCAGCTTCAATCACATGCCGACCGAGAGATACATTTTCTAAAGGTACAAACTCCACATTGGTATCAGAAATTTAGATAAAGACAGAGAAAATATCACTCTTTCGATTCAAAGGCAAGGCATCGTCCAGGTAGCACAAGCTCTACGACGGATCGTCCACCTGACTAGTGAAGTATCCGAAAGCAAATGCGGATAGTATCCAGCCCTGCCAGTACAGGTTCCACTTGAACTCGTCGGTCATCGGGACGATGGCGATCGGCATGATGACCCTGTCCGCGGCGTTTATGAAGTTCGCGGCCGAGCATAGGGCCACGATGCGCGAGGTGCGCGGCAGCATCCTAAATTTCGCCATTGTCGAGTTCCCTGGGCATCGGAGACCGCGCAGGCGAGGTCGACGCGGCTCAGCGATAAACGCCGACGGTCATCGCGTCGCTCGGGGTGGCGACCGGGGTTCCTCGTCGGCTGCGCTCCCTCGTGCTGCGTCCGCGCGGAACGTACGCGTGGCGGGCGAACGGAAGAAAGGCCACGTGTCGTACGTGTCGCTCGCGGTGGACGTTCCTAACCTCTCGCACTGTCATGGAACGACGCGCCGTTCGTGCGCTGCGGCGGCACGACCGGGCTCATCGGGCGCGCGCTCGTCCCGTCTCACTGATAAGCGCGATATCGCGTTAGCAATCGCGCCCGGGCGTCATCGCTGAACGGGCCACGAGGACGCGGCGGGGAGACGAGCACCGCGGCGATCACGGTCTTGACGTGTCAAGTTGTCAACACGATTTGCGGGACAGTGTTGCCAACTATTCGCTATTGAAAAGCGCCAAAGTCACTTTTTAAAATCGTCTAGATTTAATATAAAACTTATATCAAAATTGTTTTTTTAACTACACTGATTCAAAGTTTTATTTAAAATAAATGTTTTTTAAAATATGTGTTTACACATAAGTTGAATAAATTCAAAGGAAATTCAAGCTAAAACATATAATTATATTTTATTTATATTTTAATACTTTTTATAAACTTTGCAAAATACTACATGTTATACACATAGATACAAAGAGACTGGGAATAACACTTCATCTTTAAATCATTTGTATACTTTCAAAGTTAGGGCGACGTGTGGTTCCGAGCTAACGTGATGGACTAGTGTCGAAGGGGTTCCCGGTGTTCAAATCCCGGTGGCTCATCGCCCCGCATAAAAAGTGTTTTTATCATTCGTCGGTTGTATGATTCAGGAGATTCAGTCTCCGCCAAATGTTGTAAGCTACAAGGAGATTCAGTCTCCACCAAGAATTTGATATTCAAAAATAAAAAGCAAGCTTCATCACGATGACATGGCTTGTCCCCATAATTATAGATGAAATCTTACAGGGAGAAGAATTTCCTGTTCCTTTAAAGACGACGA
>VBVQ01004107.1:0-15977 GCA_011636635.1 Tetramorium simillimum
TTATGTATTTATATATATAACTGAATATACCTTTCACAATTAAAAAATGTATTTAACGTACATAAATCACATTTTATACAGAATTGATTAATTCAAACAGTATTGATCAATTACGCACTATTATTTCCGATGAAAGAAATAGAAATTGACATACACAGTTGAAATACCCAGGTAAGACAAAAATTACAATTACATCATATTGACATCAAAATAACGCTAAAACAGCGATAAAGTGACATAATAATGATATTTTGGAATCATATTGATGTTATTTTGACTTGTTGTCCTATGTGAATAAATGTATTTAAGCAATTGGCGCAAAGTTTAACAATAAATTCGATTTATTTATTGATTTATTTATTTGTTATGTTTTACGATGAATCGAGCGATTATGAAATAATTATGAAATAATTAAAAGTACGAAGATAAGATAAAAGCCGATGATAAAATTGCATTTCAATCACAGAAGAAAACTTTAATACTCACGACGCGAAATTGGAAGACCGTACGAGGATAGAAATTTAACAATCACTCGCGACTTGTAATTCACACTATTGCCGAAACGATCCACGAGAATCTGACACGAGCCACTGAGCGTCGCGAAAACTGACCCCTCATGGATCAAAATCCCTCGGGTTCGGACGTTAACGAAAGAAGCATGCGTCGAACTTCCCTTTCCACTACCGCTTACGCGGACGTATAAACACACACGCGCAGTTCCGAATCCGAGGCTATGCGACGTAACATTTAAACAAATTGCTACACGGCCGGCCATCATAAAATTGTAACAATTAACGAAGTAGAGATGTATCCGAAGAGTTAACAGAACTATGGTGCCGTACGCGCGTGTCCGTGACAATGTGAGCGCATCGATTTTTTGACTTCGCGTAGGCGACTGCGTGCGCATTTGGTAAACCTCAACGTGCTTGCGTAGGAAAGCAAGGGAAAAAGGAGAGGCAGGAAAAGTGGATGAAAGAAATGAGCTCTCGAGACAAACGAGCGCGACTTTCATCGCGCTTCGCGGAACACCGCGGGCAGAAATGCAGGGCGTCCGTGGCGCGAGAAGAGAGGGCGTGAAGGTCATCATGGTGGTTCAATTCAGTCTATTTCAAAATCCTTTGACGCCTCTTAATGCAACAAGAGTGGCGTGAATAAAAATAAGCTTTGTGCATGCACGTACGTGTGCAGAACGCATAGTGGAAACTTAGGTACGAACAATGAGAGAAAGAAGTTGAAAGAAGTTATGCGAAACAGACGGTCTCGAAGAGAAAGAGAGGAAAGTCGAACGAAATGAAGAAAGCCAGTCACAAACGCAAGAATAACATGGCCGTTAAAAAGCGATTCAACTCACCTCGATACTTTTTGGAGTCACTATTTTAGAGTCACTCGAGAGAGAGAGAGAGTTATTAATAATGTCACTTCAATCAGCCAAGTTTTCGCTTCAGAAATTCGTTCGTCGAATTTTACCTGTTCCTGGAAACGCACGACATGCGCGGCAAATTTTATTTCACGAAAGAATCACTTGCGGAACGAAATCGCGACGCGAGACGGTTTAGTTCTCATTATCATCGCGCGAGTCGCCGAAGGATGGCCGATCGAATTCCGTGAGCGACTACTACCTTTTTCAGTGGTTCCGACATTTATATAGACAGCGAGGAACTGTCAATGCGGCCGATGACGTTGAGTTAATGTTTACGTTCCCGGGAAGATATGCGTCTATGCTGGCCGAAGGCATGCTTGCGAAAATATTTTAGCGAACTCTAGAGCTTTGGAATTTATGTACTGAAGAAAATGCAGTCCGCGAATAGATGTGGCCGCTCTTCTGTCGGCTTATTGTTTGCTATTGTTGTTCCTAATAAGCGGTGCTGGCGGTGTCGAAGTGATGTAATGCCGGTCTTTCTACGCTGGAATCTTTTACGCGGTCTTTGAAGAGCATTTTACAATCACGTTTTATTACTGACGAAGTACAAACTGAATTACTGAACCACTTTTACGAACTTCAAAAGAAGAAATGTATCGGCGAAAAAAAATGTGTCGTATTTCTGGGGTAGCCACTTATCGATTCAACCATCGTAATTACTTCTTATCGTGATAATTTTTGTTATTCATGTTGTTCTTATCATTTTTTACGGTAATATAGATAAATGATATTTATCATTGCACGTGTATAATATATTAAATATATTCTATTTACATTCTTTTTTTTAAATTGTTTCAATAACAATAGATATATACAATTTCCAATATAATTAATAACAAATATATATTATGATGCATAATTTTAGATATAATTTGATCGGTTTAAAAATTATTTTTTCAATGAGTTACGCGATCAAAAATTCGAAGATAAAAATTAAATATGTGATTACGTTATTGTCAAATTTAACTTCGATTAAAATAGAGATTGGAGTAGAATTATATGCATTAATATATGTATAATATATGTATACATAAATATTATAATTTAAATATGTATATATGTATATACATTTAAATTGTAATAGACAAAAGTTTTTCAATTCTTTAATTTATATTTTTAATATACGAAAAATTTAGAAAAAAATTTCTTTAATTCAAGTAGCAAAAATTAGAAGGAGTTATCATCGTGATTCAAATTACAAATATTTTGTTATTGTATGACGTGCTACGATATTTTAAAAAGAAAGCTGGAATTTACTACAATGATTTCAATGGTATTTCCTTATCTACGATCAATACCAATTTTTCTGTTCAACAAGTAGTTAATTGATAACTGATAAGTAGTTGAATCAATAATTATCTCGTTTCTTCGCAGACGATATCGCAAACACTTTGCTACATCTGCGCGGTTTCACGCTTCGTTTGCTTAATCTATCGTCAAGGAAGCAATGATTTACGAACATGTATTATACATTGAACAAGAAATACCATAACTAATATTCAACAATAGATTGGTTGTCCTTCTGAACCATATCTAATATATTCGTCTTTTTCCGTTTTCTAAAGTGCAAATGTACCTATATTCTGAAAGTAAAAGAATATTCAGTGAAAATGGAAAGAAACAAATTTAACACCGGTCATGTGTCTATTAATAATTCAATTGTTATTTGAAATAGATTAAAAGATAACATACTCTTATATTTCTTCTAAATTACAAATAGATACAAATGTTTTTTATCAATCAATCTGTCCAATAATTTTTAATTCAACATAAATACTTCCATACTTCCTATACAAAATATTTTACATTTTTTTCATAAAAATCTTTGTTTTTAATCTAAAAGCTTGTAGATACTAGTCTCAGTAGTAACAGACAAATTAAGTATAGAGTTAAAATATCAAGGATTTATTAAAGATGAATATATACATTTATTGTTATATGTACTCTATATTTCAATAATTTTAACATACATAAAAATATCTAAGAGGACACAGGTCGCTAACGGCATTGTGTCACGCTAACAACAGTTTACTGCCAGGTGTGTGCAGCTGATAATCAAATCCACTGCTCCGCGAATGATATAAGCATTTGGAATGATATAAGCGATGGATGCGCCTTTTTTTAACATCCTTTTAACGAGTTGCCATGAATGTGCTGATTTCCTTAAGAGAAACGTGAGGCAAGCTTAACATGCGAACAGTCTTTTACGTAAATCACGCACTACTGTTCGATAATTTTAATATCATACGGAACAATTTGTATGATGAAAATTTTTTATTCGTAAAAGCATATTATTAATAACAAAATGATTTGTAAAGTCTAAAGTTATATATTAATATCTAAAGGCAACCAATTGGAATTATTATCTAATTTGCACATATATTATCTTTTGCTACATTTATGTTACATGCATAATTATATAGTTTATAAAATAAAATGGTTTTTTAATTTAGTTAATAACTTCCGCATCCTAAGGGAAATAAACTATTTTATAATTAGCTTTTTGCGTGTGCAAGATTAGTTGCATGTGTAATCAAAGATCCTGTCAGAAGGAGATTCCGCGAACATGCCAAGTATGTCATCTAAACAATATAGAATGACTGACGGCTGTCAGTACGCAATTGTAAATCATCTTGCTTAAAGAGAAATGCAAAATATGATAATAACAAATCAAATATAGTTACACAAGTTCTTGCACAAATTTTAGCAAAAATATATTTATGCAACATTTATGCAATATTTATAATTTACGATAATTTAAATATATGAAAAGAAGAAAGAAAGATAATTTAAGAATTCTTTTATAGAAATAATGGTTACAGTGACAATTGTAACTTTGTGGAAATGTTTCTTATCAAGAAAAGTACGTTTTAATTTCAAAGTTAAACTCGCACGACGCATGTTACCTGAGTCACTAGTTAATTATAGCAACTAGCAAAGAAATGAAAAAAAGCAGCAATGTCTTTTATTTATTGAATTTATTTAATCAAAATCATCTAGTAACAATTTTTAATGATTTTTGTTTACCTCAACAGAATTATCAGAAATTATATTATTAAAAGGTGTAAAAATAAAATTTTATTCTAGCACATGTTGTATAATTTATACAAATAAATAATATGTATTGAAGTATACATATAGTCTTTATATGTATATTACATATATTACATATTCTCATAGAAAATAATGCCGATGTGCGATTGATAGATAAAGAATCACGGTATTATTGATTAATTATAGTTTAACCTAAAGTTTTACTATAGACAACATCAAGAGAAATATGTTTTAGCTTCTTTCTAGAGAAAATTAGTACATATTTATTATATTGTATACCTCAACGAAATTGGCAGAAATTTTTATTTAATAAACAAAAATATTATTTATGAATAATCACAGTTTTTGCAAAAGTTTTTGCAAACTTGTCAAAAAATAAAAATAAAATTAAAATCCTCCTATTTATTTATTTACCTTTTCTTTCACAAAAAAGAAAATATTGTATGAAAATATTTTTGTGAAAACGCGAAATTGGAATTCAAATTAAATATTGAATATTTAAATAATGAAAAATTTTAAATCTTCCGTGTATTTGCCATTTTTTCAGATTTAATTTTGATGACTTTCGCGTTATTTTTGGCATTCTAATTGTCTGTAATCATTACTTCGAACTCGACATATGTCGATTTGACTCAAGCCAAAAATAAGAATAGTTAGGTTTAACTATTTGTTTCCGTGTTCATAAGTACATTTTACGCGGGTATAATTGCATCAGCAGAATTTCTATACGTTAGTTACGCTGGCTGTATGTCGTTTAGTTATCATGTATGCGACATATCCATCTTGCGTCAGGTACCATAACGAGTGTTCAAATACTTTACCGGATTAAACTGATATGGGCAAGTATATTACTGGTTAAAACTACGTCGATTATACGCGGATAGCTGGTAAATTCTTTTATGTTAGCTCGGCCAAGTTTAATTTTATTTATATTCTAGATATCAATCTTTGCAGAGAATAATGTAACAATCAGTAGAAAATCGTTATTTTATATTTCTCATACATTTTAATTGCATGTAATTAGTCCTGGTGTCGCAATTGCATTATACATAACTTCCGCGTTTTGTGAGAACATCAGATATTATTGAGAGCATTACATGTGCATTTTATTGCTATGCTATTTTCCAAATACAATGCAGTAGCACTGATTGTAAATAATTGTTGTTTACGAATTCAACAAAACTCATAAGAAACATGTAATAAGTATACTAGATCTTATTACAAATGCTAGAAAATTATTATAACAATCTTATCGTAATAAGAAAAGAAGTGTTTATCGAAACATTATATTTAAAAAATAATATAAGAATAAAAAAATAATATATATAAAACTTTAAAAAACATAAAGATCTTTTATGGAAGTAATATGTATTGTTCCTTATATTACATTTGTTACTTTATAAATTTTTAATATTAATAATATATCTATTGAGAAAAAAATCATTTCTTAATTATTATTTTAAATAATTTCAATTAATTGATTAGTTAAAATAATTTTTCTAAAGATAAGATTTTATCATATTTTTATTAACAAAATGAAACAAACAAAAAGTATAAAAATATTCGAAATTAGAAATGAGAATTAATCTTTTCGAGAATAGCTAGAATAATTTGAAATATGTCAAAATATTTTTAATGGTTTTTAAAGAAATGCATATTTGATATAATTTATGTAGCTTTGAAATTGTTACATGTGTATGACATTGAATTTCAAGGAGTCAAATTCATCGAAAAAGAATTGAAAACTTGATAAATTGCCAATACTTGAAATACCGCGCATAACGGTCACGATGCAAATATTTGGTGACCAATGAATCAAAGTAATATTTTGTCTTAAATATATATCGGTGTTTTACTATATTGTTTTGCTGCAAAAATCAATTGGACCAAAACTGTCATGAGTGTTGTGTGACTACATGGAATCCAGTTTACGTTTGGCAAAAGCTACAACGATGATTCACAAGTTGGTCCATCACTCCAACCATTCGATGAAATTTTGTCACTCAGAAATTTAGTTATGCCATATTTTCTGAAACTATTTGTATGTAACGTTGCTTCTCGGAATTATTTTAGAATTACATATCATAAGCAAATATATACGGGAATATATTGGGACTTGACAAATGAGTGAAGAATTATGTGATTGCCTCATCTATCCTTCTCGTCAAAAATATAGTAAGACAGACTTTATCAAAAGGAAGTATTATTGTTATTCTTTATTTATTCATAAATAATTGATTGTATTAATTGGTTAGTTATAACTATAAATTTCAATGTGATTTAGTATCATGAAAACTAATTTAAAACTTAATTATCTTTAAACTATCTTAACATTTTTCAATTGATTATATGCATTAAACAATTACTTTGCAAAAACGTTATATTCATTTATAAGAAATTTACAGTTAAAAAATTTTTTATTTTGTTTAGTCTCCATATAATGTCACATATTCCTTTTGCCGAGGGAAGACCCGTGCAAGATGCCTCATGTCAAAGTCGTGTAAAAATTAACAGTAGTAAGTGTTCTGTGTAGGCACGTAACCTACTAGGAAGACTAGTTTTAGATCGCGTGGAAAGACAGAATTGCACGGAAAACCGAATTAATGACTCAGTTGCGAAATCACGCGCATAGTTTGTCCCTCAAAGATTTTCTGATTACTTTATTTTATTACATGACAATCACGATTTATATGAGAGAACATTTTATAATTGTTGTAAAGATCCTTGTAAAAATCCTTAGCTAAATTTATGACAAAAGGCTACTTTTATTTGTTTCTAGTAAAGACAGCAAACAGTTGGGCGTGTAATTGATAAAATATTAATTTATTAAAAAATTGTTATACATATAATATAGAACAATATTATTAATTATTACATTTACTGAAAAATACATGTATTTAAAAAAAAATTTAGAATAAGTATTGGTTTTTGCGGTTGTGTTAAAAATGAAGTATATTTTATCTACTACCTAAAATCCAAAACAATTATCAGCTATTTTATTATTAATTCTATTTGATAATATATATGTCAAAATAAGCTTGAGACATGCCAAAAAGGCATATGATTGAATGAAGGATATACACTACCATCAAAAAATTTAAGACCAAATTAATTTGTAAATTTAATTTACGATTTCTTCTAAAAAAAATAATGTAAGCTATTTTTATTTTTATATAATATAATCCCGTAGCTATTTAAAAGCTATTCTGTAATTAATTAAAAAAGAAACAATCCGTACAATGTCACGCGTTTCAGTAAAAATATATTATTCTCTCAAAAACTCATATGGGATGAGCTCGGTCGAAGGGTTCGAAAATTGTCCAACCTCAGAGAAATCTTTATGGAAGATACTAAAGAGGGTGTGGAACACTCTGGACAGTGAAACAATAAAAAAATTAATCGATAGAATGTCTAGATTTTGTATGAAAGTTATAAAGAAAAGGGGTGGATTTTTCGATGAGAAGAATGTTTAATAATTTTTCATAAATTAAAAACTGTTATTACTTATTTTCACTAATATTAATTTGTTTATAATTTGAAGCATTTTTATTATGTATTTTCTCTGTGATCTTTATTTATTAGTTTGGTCTTAAACTTTTTGACGATAGTGTACATTTATCAATCATATCTCTCATGCACTATATCTCATTGACGCAATTGTGTCGTCTTAACTAAAAATTGCCTATTTACAATTACGGTAATGATTATTAAGCCGGTATGCCCTAAATTGAATGCGAAAGTAAAGAGGCGAAGGTACAATTTTTAAAATATCCAACATTTTCCTATGTATAATTGAAAAGTTCTTTAGCCAATAAAAAAAATTCACATTAATGTTATACTATTATAATATTTATTGCTAGATACAAATGAAAAATGAAGCATCATAGTATTATTTCATGCAATAACGTGGAATGAAACAATGTAACAACATTAGAAAAAATTATCTACATATCGTGATTTGAGTAGGAAGTTGATAATTTAATGAATTCTTGTCTTATCTTTTATATCGTCACATTTTTTGTATGTTAACGTTGCATGGAATCTTGCTATACCAAATACGAATAGCAAGCTCATGCGCTTTACATTACGTCACATGTGTAACAATTAACTCATAACACATTGCGTCGTTTCCCTGGAATTTTTATTTGACTTTTATATGTGTTAAAGATTATTTTCATGTGATAATAAAATTGTAATCCATTACAGTTACAAATATTATTCTAAGGTTCATCATTTTATGCGTTAATGTTAATTACTTCCTATTAACCATTTTCCTTAAAAAATAATCATTGCGTTGTAACAAAAATATATTAAACAATAAAAGTAAGTGCAGACAGATATTGCTTTTACTAATTTTCAGTTTCTATGAAATTATATAAGGTATTAAATATATTTTAGTACATTTATTAAATATAAAGGGTAATACTCCTTTTTATTACAATATTATATAATAACTCGTAATCGATTTATACAGAATTAAAAGAATCTAAATAAAATTTTTGTAAAAAGAAGCACTTTTATGGATGAAAATAATCGTTTTCATACATTATAAAATATTTAAATTATTATATATTTATTATATTTGTTGTTAAGACACGAAAACTTACTTAAAAAAGGAAATTTTTATATTACATATTTTAATTCATATGAAAATCTCATGAATTTATGAATAACATATTTATTGTGAACATCGCAAACTAACTTTTATTAATAATTTGGAAGCAAGAAGTATGTACTATCCGATACGGCTGCAATTGGGACAGGAAATGCGAATAAACGTTCGCAAACCTCTTCAAGTTTACGTCCGTTTCGTACACATGGCCGAGATATACGCACACATTTTATGCGTTTTCGAGGGGATTCTAAATAAAGCAGGCGGAATTCATTAGGTCAGTTCCTTCCTTCACGGCTTGCCAGATGGTGACGCTTCTCATGTGTACACTGATGATAAGTACTTATGTTCATATATAACGTTGCCAGATAAAACATTGTACCAAATAAGATCTTCTGTAGTACTGTTTGCAATATACATTAAAGAATGAGAGAAAAGACACGATTCATTCTTCGCCTGCCAGAATACTCGGTATTTATTCTCGGTATTTAACTTAATTTATCTCCAGCTGTTACGTCGAAGTGGATTTAGATTAATTTAATAATAATTAATTTAATAATATATTGGTATAATCTTAATGCATTTTTTATTCTTTTAAGTTCTCTGTGCGTTGAAGTTAGAATCGAAAAATATACATATGTACATGTAA
Source organism: Tetramorium simillimum (assembly GCA_011636635.1). Classification (NCBI taxonomy): domain Eukaryota; kingdom Metazoa; phylum Arthropoda; class Insecta; order Hymenoptera; family Formicidae; genus Tetramorium; species Tetramorium simillimum. The sequence goes on from VBVQ01004107.1 coordinate 9,736, forward strand.
CATTAAAAGATACTGTATCTCACTTATTAAATTATTTTGCAATACGCTAACTTGTGAAAACGTACAAGTGATAATTATAAAATAAAATTTAAAATTTGTATTAAATCTATATCAAATTAATCAATTCCGATTAAATGATAAAGATTGCGTTTCGTCATTGTATATAATTAAATTATATTCATTAATATAATCGTTTGATATAATGAGATAATTGTGAACTAAAGTAAATTCTTCGTTCACTGTCTTTAAACGCTAATTGTTTACGGTTATGTAAGTATAATTTTCTTTAAACGGTACGCTTGGTATTTCTTTGACTGTAATAGTCTCGAGATTACATCTCATTAACTAAAACATGTATGCCATAATAAAATAATCCTTCTATTAATATCCAATTTGATAATTCGCTGCTTATACAAATAATTTCGTGAATAATGTTATTCCAATAATGTAAAAATGCATTCGGGATTAATAAAAAAAGCCATATTTTTAAAACGGAATATTTCATATATTACTGAAATATTCTACTATAAGCGATATTTGATGACTAATATAAATGACAGATGAGAATATTGGAGGATTTAGTTGGATTTTCAATGTAGAAAAAGAGCCAAAGATTATAGTTTTTTTTGAGCCGCCAAAAGACGGATCTATTTGCAGACGTAAGACAAATATTTTTTAATCTGATAAATCAGAATTACGTCAATTGCCTAAATTTTATAACACTAATATAGCACTCTTTGTCTTTTCAGCATGCTGCTTCATTATCGCCACATTACTATGATACCACATTACTATGATACTGGCGAATTGCCCAGTACTGTAGACAGTGGTTTGATTTAGCTGCTGTCAAACTTGGTCGCTACGGGCTTTCAACGTCAGTTTATTTATTTACCGCAAATATCGGCGTTTACTTCGAAAGTCTGCCGTGTCCGTTCATCAACAAGAAAACGTTTCGTAGATCTCAAGATTAAAATTTGCAAGCAGCTCAATTTGCTAAACTTGCAAAATCATGTACATACCGATAATTAGAATCGTACTTAGCTAGATTTATAGAAGAAATTTGCAACAAAATCTTTTTTGCAAGATTATGATATTGCATAATTTGATTTTGCATAATGATATAGCATGATGACCCAAGCGCTTTTATAAATAATACCGCAGTTATAATTATGCAATCTGTAAATATTATTCGTTTGAATTCTGTCTACGATTAAACGAAAATTTTACCCATTGCTCTCGAGAACACGTGTATGAATTACCTAAATTATAATCCCGTAGAAAATCCGTAGGCGGGACATAAAATAGCTCCAAGGAAGTATACACGCGCTCGAGGGATGGGCATATGTGGAAAATCGATGGCATATCTGCGATTAAATAACAAAGGGATAATCTTTTCAATGAGGTTAAGTGCCATTCTTAGCTCTCCAACCAAGTGGTAGATGAATATTGCGATCGATTCCATGAACTTCTGCCTATAATTGGTATCTCCACGAAGACAATGAGCGTTCCTCTTCGTAGCCAGTCGACATATTAGTTATTAAAGAGTTCATATTTCGAAAGTATTCAAATAATTATTTATTCTTAGAGTTTTATACATATTGTGCACACAAGTTTAAATGTTTTCTTTATATATGTATATACATACTAGTTGCATTTTTTAATCTTTTTTAAAAAGGATCGTCTAACACCGGAAAAATGATTATATTACTATTAGATACACTATCTACTCGAAAGATTGTATCAGATTTTCATGTATATAGGAAATACGTCTAACTAAAATCACATTATATTTAAATGTTCAAAGCTAGGGTAGCTTTGAATGATAATATTCGAATTCGTATAGTTCACGAGACCCGATCATCACTCCACAGCTCTTGATTTTTGTAAGGGATAAAAAGTTAAACGAGTTGGTATGTTTCTGTTTCGTTTCGAGAAAAGAGAAATTTTAATATTATTTTTATGTTAATTGTCGGAAGATCATATTGTAAGCGCTAGATACACTTGTAGACGATTGATTTCCCTTTATCGAATATGGATCTAAGTCAATTATTGAATTTCAAAGCGAGAAAAGATACCGAAGAACCGTCTAACAATTTGGATATATGTGAGCGAGGGAGACTACCTCATTTCCAAGTATAATTATAGAAAAATGGAGCTTCTTTCTTTTAGTGTTGCAAAATCTGAAGTGGAATATTTTTCTTTGTGCATTTATTATATATGTACTGGCAAATAGTTTTAAGTTATTATTAGTGAATAATTATTAATATCAAAAGTTATTTTTTTGTGTAACACTAAACAGAAATTATTAAATTTAACGATCTATCCATTCTTTCTTTAATTAGCCATTGGAACTTATAATATCCAAATGTGTTTTTTGGATCATTAAAGATTATATTTGTATTATCGATTTTGTCAAATTTTTTAAAACTTTGTTATTATTATTATAAAATTGTATTTTTTCTTTTTATGAAACATTTTTATGTTTGCGTTAGTAATTTGTGTATTCTATTCAGTAACTTGAATAGGATGTACAAAATAAGAAAAATTCTCATATCTTTTCTAAAAAAAAAAATGAGTACACTCGCAATCTTCTTGTTTTAAATGAAAATGTGTACGATATTATTTTGCAAAAGTAGTTTGCTAATCGACACAATAGATAGCTAATCAATAGTCAGACAATCGATTTTGTATTTCTGTTTTTTATCCGCAGAATTTCTTTTGTTCTGAGAACAAAACAACCATCTTTGACAAAAAAATCCAACATGTCTCTTCACCTGTTCTCTGCAAATAATTATTTCTCGAATATGCGCAATGGGCATAGGCGCGAATAAGCCCGGACGTCTCGAGATCCAACAGCCACGATCCAGTTAAAGCCAGTCGAAGCCAACCGAGCTGGTAGACCATCTGGAATGTCACAAGGTTTGGGATTCCGAAGAACTCATCCTCACTTGTATGAAACGTAGCTCATACACAGAATAATGACTACATACGTCTAGAATAACAGCAGTGTTAAAAAATTAGAATCAATTTAAACTGTCGTGACTAGGATGACAACAATAATAATATTCTGTATCTGCGTATAATCATATTTTTAGTTAATCGTTTCCTTTTTGTATTTTTGTTTTCCTTTTTAATTATTGAAATAATTATTAATGTATAAAAATACTTTATATTTTTTTTATACAAAAGTACTTTGCTTATTTAAAATAACTTTAATAAATAAATTTAGTTTAAAATAATGTAATTTTTTAAAAATACGTTTTAAAGAAGAAATCTAAAAAATCTTAAAAAATTAGATCTGTGATAAACAAGAATATAAAATGTCTAATTGACTTATCACGACATTTAATATTCAATTCGTTTCAATCCATTATGAATCCATTTTGTGAGACATCTGTGTTCAGTATCTCTTACACGTGTATTCGCGATATCTTATTGTGGTTCCTTAAGAAAAAAGGCTTAGAGGTTTCCGACGGAATACGTCATAAGTACAAGGAATGGGGCTAAACCGCTGCGAAGAAAGAATAATCGATTGATACAGCTACACGTGGTTCAGGCATACCAATGTTTACCGTAAGAATAAAGTAAGCGAAACCTAATCTGTATGAACTGACTTAAGTAATTGCGAAAGAATAGTTTTTGCAAACATTTGCGCAGAACGTCGTAATTCTAGAATATTATTAATGCGCAATTCGACATCCTCTTGACTTATAACGTATTAAAAATAAACCTTTCACCTAGCAAGATTTAACGCAAGAAACGATTAAGAATGATAAAATAAAACATTTTAAAAATCATGATAAAATTTTAAATTTATTTAATCTTATAACTTATCTAATCAATCATAACGATTGCAATAGTCGCAGTGTTATCGATTTCGATAATACTGCGGCTATTGCTTTTAATTTACAATAAATCTATATTTCTTTAGAAATATGATCAAAATAAAAACATTTCAACAATGAAAACAAATTTTTTTAATCTCTACATTTAGATGTTAATGTACAAACTTGAGAATATTACATAAATCATTAACGATTCTATAAATAACGGATATATTCTATGCATTATTATCTTCCTCGTCGTAAATCCTTTCTCGTATCTGCAATAAATGCCAGCTCGTATTTAGAGCATATATTGACGCAGTTATAAAATAATAATATGTAAAAATAATACGTATAGTTTCTGACAGAGGCTAAAAAGAAATATTGTTGCCTTCTATACATGATTGATTGAATCTACATATGATTGATTCTAACAAAAATAAAAATGTATTTCTCCTGTTATTTTATGCAATATAAAAAATACACATATATGTGTAATTTGATTGATAATATAATTTAAAAATAATATTGAAGTGCTATAATTCAAGTACTTCGCTAATAATTTAGAACTACTTAATTTTTCTAATCAATATGCATGATAAATATTATGGAAATATTCAAAAATAGTTTTTTAACATTTCAAGATATTTAAACAAAATGTGTCAAATAAAAATGTAATTTTTTCTCAAAGAGCATAATAAAATTTTAGGAAAGCAAACGTAATGAAAATGAATATAACAATTTAATGTCCAAGAAAGGAATATTCTCTTTTAAAACTTGAAGTAATCATGAGTTCTTCTCAAGGTGTGTCAAATGGAAAAGTTTCTTTTAGAAGAAAAAGAATAATACAAAATTATGTTCAAGAAATCATTTTCTCTTTTTCTAATAATCAATAATTAAGCGTAATATAATTTCAGTATAAGCAATTTATTATTACATTTTAGAATGTTTTATAAATTTCGTATACAATTTACGATATGTACATATTGAAAAAAACTTCTAAGTTTCTTTAATCGTATTGTCTTGATTTTCAACATTATATACAGAATTTGATGATTGAGAGAGAGAGAGAGAGAGAGAGAGAGAGAAATAATGTCAAAAATTAAAATTATAACTTAGAAAACTTATATTATTTGAAATAGCTTATTATGTGTAAAAAATTTTATTTCTCTTCCAAATTAATGCAGAATATTAGTCTTGCTTTAATTTTTAATTAAGTAATTCCCTACACAATTATACAATGGATTAATTGCATGCTAAAAACATCTCTCTAATTTCATTAATTAAGTTCTGCTAATGTGAATTTTGAAGAGTAATCTGCATAATATTACAATTACTTAGAAATTTACATATATTATGTTGGCTAGGGATAATATATTATATATTGAAGAAAACATTTTGTTGAGTTTTATATTTAACAATTTAATGCAGAAATTAAATTCATTGGCTGCGTTTAGCAGAAGTGCTGCATTTACAACTGTTGTAAAAATCGTGAATCTGATTGGTGTATGCTCTTAATCTTGACTAAATCTAAAAGCATACACCGATCAGATTCATAAATTTTACAACAATTGAAAATTCAGCACTTCTGCTGAATGTTTCTTTGTAGTTGTAAAAATGCTAATCGATCTTTAGCATAAAAACTACCAATATGAAACAAACAGAAGAATCTTCAAACTGTGTACTTCAGTCATCCCGACAAAGCTATGAGATATATAAAAACATTGTTAATTTGGTGCTTTTTTATAAGAAATTAAACACGTTTATTTGTAGAAAAGTGAAACATGTTTTAATCTTCGAAATATTATCCATTGTTCTCATTGACTCTGCTCCATCTTTCGGACAACTGACGAATCTCTCGGAAAAAGGATGACGGGTTTGAATCGATAAAGTCATCATGCTTTTTCGGATTTCTTCTACGAGATATTTTAAAATAGGTATTAGTAGAGAGAAACCTGAGAGCGGCCATCTCGGCCATTTTCGTGGGACCGATATTTGGCCTAACATCCGTGCTAAATGTGGATGTAGAACTACCTATAATCACATTTCCTGTCGATAAATCGCTTACGTATATAATAAACTCCAACTCGCTTTATAATTTTAGAAACTATAATATATTCAAAATCGAATGTTTGTTTAAACTTTTTTTTATTATAGTCTATATTTCTTATACATATAATTAAATTTTTCACCAGAATCACCCAATATAATAGATAATAAAAATTATTATACGTTAAAAAATAATATAACATAATAATATAGCATGAAAATTATTCGTAATATAATTAAGCCCCAAGCAGAAGAAAAGGGAAACGATCGTAAAATCAACAACAACAAAAAATAAATAAGTAACAGAGAAAAGAGGCTCCAAGCCCGATCCATAGACTGATCCGGCGGCTCCTGACTCACTTTTACTTG
>VBVQ01004108.1:0-15971 GCA_011636635.1 Tetramorium simillimum
CCGTAAATGAGACGCGAGAAATAAAATGGTAGGCAATTCGTGCGTATAATTATGCGAATGATACGTGTAGAGAACGCGTTTTCGAAAACGAATAGCCCGGCGGTGATGAAAGGAGAAACAATATTTACGTAGAAATGCCGAATCCTTTCGGCGCCGCGAACGTCCTTACGTCCCTTGGAAAGAGCTCAAAATCCCGTGGAGCCAAATTAATTCTCTAATTATAGTGCCACCAAACCCATGATTGAGAAGAACACGGCGAAATACTATGTCATTTCGGCAAAAACTCGCGCTAAGGCTTGACCAATACGTAGTTAACTTAAATCTATTTCCAGGGTTGCGTAACACGAGGTAAAAGCGAGCCTGTATTTCCGGATAGAAGAGTATCGTCGGAATGGAACTTTGGCGGACTTCGAATCGAAGAAATCTGTAAATATTGTACACTATTCGACAAAAATTTATATTATACTGCCATTATACTGCAAAAGATAATTTAATATATACACACATATTTTTTCAAATATATTTAGAATCCTATTGAAATATTTAAAAATTTGTTTACTTTAAAACAAAGTGAAAAATCCATCAAATCAATCAAATATCATTCATTTACACTGTTAAACTCGTAGTAAATCGTGTAAAATTATACTCAATTTGAGTCATTTTCAATTATTCCATAGATCGCCACTGCTCCTACTCAACATTTCATTAATTTTGACTAACGTGGAAGTTAAATTAGATAAATTAACAGCATTACTCAATATATCGCTAATTTTATCTCATCGTTTTAATGTAATAAATTAATTGAATATTAAGTAGGAGCAGTGACAACCCACAGAAATTTACAGTGCATCAATCACTATCTGAAAATTAGACATTTGCAAACATTAATTTTTCTCTTTGCTTTAAAAAACGGTCCTCATATGCAATCAAATATTTTAATAACATTTCTACGTATAATCAAATCAATAATGACTTTCTAATCGAGAGAAGGTACTTGGTTGCATGCCGTATGCGTTACGAAATGATTAGACTGCTTCCGAGCGACAGCGGGCCCGGGCGCCTTGTTTTATTAAGAGCACCACGCTCGTCGAGGTATCGATAACCCAGCACGCGAGTCAAATTTACACGCCGAGTTAATCCGCAGCACCTAGAAGCATAATTTGCATAAGCCCTTATCCGATCGACCGCATGCCGTTACTTCGGCCGGCCGGATACGCTTATCCACTGGGTCGTGCGCCGAATAACACGACCCGAGAGACAATTATTTCTTCGCCTCGTTCCCTCGCTTTCGTTCTCTCGCTGCGCTCATGTACGACGATCCTATCTGTTTCTCCCCCCGCCGCCCGGCTCTCGTTCGCGTACGTTTCGCACCACACAATTCGCGTGTCGCATTCCGTGCGGCGCGACGCGACGCGTAGGATACCTGTCCGATGTCCTATCCTTCCGACCGAATTACCTCTGGCGAGCTGCATGCGAGCTGAGGCTAATGAGAGCCGATCATAATACCAAGTGTAAAGAGTCGATCCTAATAAAAAGAAAGAAGTGGGTGAGTGTCGCGGATCTGATCCTGACGATAATCTCGGGATGGATTATTTGCATAAGGCGAAAAGAATGTCTCGCGTATCCCTATCGATTGTATACTATGTAACGAAAGCGTACGAATTTGATAATGGTCAATGGTCAGCTGTCGGATTACATATATATTACGCGCGGGATAAAGCGTATTAAAGAGCAAAATATATTCGCCAAGTCCGCTACGCGGGTAATTATATCTTAATCACGGCATCCGCTATTATAGGTATTACAGGCATTCAATTTATATGCGTCCTATTACATGCAATTTGCGGCACGTTAGAACCAGTTATTCTATCATTAGCTTGATAACTCCCTTAATCGCTAAACCGATTATCCACATATTAGGATGACCTCACAACTTTGAAATTATAACTTTTTACAATCTAAAGTATCTTAATGAGCATCTTCTTCAATGTCGTAGGATTTTTTTTTTACTAACTCTACCATAATTTCGATAAATATTTGCCCATTCATGCAAGAGCATAGGGAAAAGCTTTAAAAAATTATTTCTTAATTGAACTGTCTTAATTGAACTTATTTATGAAACTCACGATATCATTAAATTTGAACTTTAATAAATAATTCAATTAAAGAGATTTTTTTTCTTTCCTCTTATTTTTATTTACCTTTTTTCTCTCGTTTATGCGTATCTTTTCTATTATTTTGTAATATTTTTTTCCTCGCATTTTGTGAAAAATATACTTTATCATAAGAACAAAGTAAAATATCATTACTATTGTTTCCGTTATATTCGTAGAAATACCGTCGTCCAGCGTCGTCCGGTCGATTGTACGAATTACCACGCGGATCTGTGCCACCCACGTGCACTCATATGATCGCGCGAGGTCGACGAACGCAGGGTCCACCTTCCCCGAGAAGAAGGTGAAAGAGCGCGGGGCGAGGGAGCGAAGTGCGGGGTGGAGTGCGCCGCCCGGTGCACCGGCGCTGCCGCCGCTGCCGCCGCCGCCGTTGCTGCCGCTGCCGCTGGAGCAGGCAGACGGTACAAAGAGCATTATGTACAAAGACGTAAAACGAAATGGGAGCGAGATGCCCGACGGTGTCCGGATGAATGGGGAAGGTGGGGGTGGACTGGCAGGAGGCCGTGGAGAAGAGGAACAATGGGCACGCGGGACGGTGAAGGAAGGACCAAAAAGGAGGTGGGAGCCAAGGCAGAGACGCACGAGGAGCTACGAGGAAGGGCCGACGCCTCCGGTCGACGGGAGAAATGAACCCTGCGAGAATTGTACCTGCGCCCTACAATGTGCAAAGTAGCCGCGCGGGTTTTAGCCGGCGCGGCGCGGCGCGCGATGCGGTACGATGCGATGCGATGTTACGGCACGCCGGTGCATCTCCTATCGGCGAATAAACCCTCGTCGAGTAAGGTCCCTCGTGCATTATGCGCGAGGGAAGTAAAACATGTCCCGCGTACCACGCTCCAGAAATCCGTTAAAGTATTGTAGTCTCTTTTGAGAAAAAAATCAACATTCCATCAAATTTTGTGTGTAAGAATACCATTATAATTTTCCAATTTTAATATGTCCAATATACACACACATCGAATGTTGTTAATTATACAAATTGTTAATTATGCAACAATTTACTCGCTATGTTCTATGTTACGTGCTAAATGTTTGTAATAATATATTACATAATAATTTGTAAGCAATAAAAATAATAACGTCCGAAAATCAATATTTTACCTTCAAATTAAACCCTTACCGATACCTTTCAATGCAATTACGACATTGTGTTTCATTTTTTATTCAATGTTTCTGGCTGTCCGCGCTTTAATCACCTTGCCGTGCATTTAAATAGCCCGTGCAAGCGACTTCCGAGCATATACGAGAAACGACGAGAACTTGATTTAGTGCCTCGGAGAGTTCTAGTCGAACGGAAAAAGGTTCAAGCCGGGGGATCTTCGGTAAGTGCAGCGTCAATATATATTCCCTGCATAGCTCGCCCATTTCGAATAGCATATCTACTATATTCGTCTTTCTTCTATCTCCTATCGCTTCTCCATTTCCTGCAGTCGCGGAAATGCCGTGTATTCGTTATAACAAATCACGATCGCTAAGCACGATTTTGCCGTACGTGAATCATTCTCTTATGTTACATCTTACTTACTGCAATTCCCCGATCAATTGAAGATACAGTTATCTCGCTATTTATATCGCTTATGCCGCACGTATTTCTTTCGCCTTGATTTCTTTTAACACCCAAAAAAATAATTTTTATATATGTGGAATCGTCTAAATCTTAGAGGATTTTACTCTTATATTGATCTCAAGAGGATTCTTCTGGAATCAAGAAAAAAATAGTATAAACAAGAGTATTTAAGAGAGAAAAAATTATTTTTTACTTTATTGAAAGAGGAATATGTTTGCTGTAAAACTGTAAGCTTAGATCATGAGATTATAGGAAAAATTACTTTGAACGTAAAATACTTTTTTTGGGTGAAGAATAAGCCAAAGGAAGGAAAAGAATATAAACAATTAAAACGTCCCACAATGAAAAAATTTCGACATACTTTTTGCAAAAGTGTTGCCTTCGATAAAGTATTTGGAATTAAAGCCAAATAAACTTGCTCTCCCTCGAAACAACAAATCTCACCTCCAAAGCTGGTGGCGCAGGTCGCGGCAGGCAGCGTCGAAGGTAATCATCGCGAGGCAAAGAAATCGAGAAACGAGCCGAAGAGTCGTTGCTTTCGCCCGCAATGGGCGAAGTGAGCAGTTCCCTCGTTCCCAGGCCTCGGTCCGCGCCGCGTCCGATCGTATCTCCGCGAGGATTTATTGTTTGGTAAATCATTTAGTCGCTGCCAACCTGCTGCAGGGAGAACCAAACTGACGGCGCGCACCTCGCAATTCCTCTCTTTCCTCTTCCTCTTCCTTCTTCCATCTCCGGCATCCGCCTGTTCCTCGTTTATTTGCCGTCTCTTACCCTTTTGCTTGCAAACACTCTTCATTCGAGTTCGATTCGGCCGGGCCCTGCATTCTCCTCGCCGAAGTTGAGATTTCTCGGAAGGTGGCCACCGTCGGTATACCGTAACTTTGTCATGTTACTGCGACTCGTAACGTGAATCCGGACAACGGCATCCGTTACGATTATTTGAGACGTAACTGTACATCATCGTATAGAGATACAAATAGTAGACCATCCGATCGCGACGGTGGATCTGATTTATCGCGGAGCTCACTATAAGTAATATTTCATCATCTACAGAATAACCCAGGGCTACGGTACAATTGCCGAGTATCAGTCGACGTCTAATACTAATAGAGTTCCCCCCGAGATGGGACTCCAACTCTGAAGTTACAAGCTGTTGCGCGAGCCGCGCGCGGCTGATTACATTTCTAAAGCAAATGAAAATGTAAATGTAAGCTTCCATACGTCGTAAGGCCGCGGCAATCTGTTTCGCTACTGGGCAAATACGCACGTCCGGTATTCTCTCCGTATTTGCGCGGAGTTATTATACACGTTGACATTGTGCCGCTATCAGCTCAACGGTCCCTTTTTCACGGCGAGTTTGTTTTCGAGCGAAACCAGGCGTGCAAGGGCCGTGCAAAGTAATACAGCAAGATCGCTAATTTACGTTGCCGCGTTACGTTATCTCGGTGCTGAAACGCACAAATACCAGAGCGTTCTTTTACTCTAATAACCAGTTAAAACTTAATCGATACTCCCCGATGCGAAGAGGAGTCAAAGTCACAAACCGGTCTCGCGTCCGACCGCAACACTCTAACAAAGTAACGTCCTTATCACCTATGCGTATCGAGAACCGAGAATGCATTTCTGCCGGGTGTACGTGATCTTTTTCGGTTGCGTGGAGCTCTGTCGAGAGAGCGAAGAAGAGTGGGGAAAAGAAGCGCACGACAGGCACGCGTCTCCTTTGGTAAGAACGTGCTTCTTCCTCCTCGTCGTCCTTCCTTCTCGGCGTCCGAAGGTTCGTCGAGCGATTTCGTGGCGCGGGAGAGAGCGGAAGAGGCAAGACGAACGAAGAAGAAGAACCTGATATAAGACGGGGAGCGCAGGAGAGGACTGACGTGCAACAGAGGCGGGCAATGCAGAACCTAACCGTGCAGGGTACAGGTGCATCGGACGATGGCTCTCGGGAATTCGTGCTCGTTCCACCCTCGAGGAATTTTGTCCTTTACTCCTTTTTTTTCTCTCGCCGCTCCGTTCCCGTTCGCTCGCTCGTCCGCCTCTAGTTGCGTAAAATAATGAAAGGTATTACGTTGTGTAAATACAGCTTTAACGACAGCAGTCCGTAGTAATTACCGTGGGTAATTATTATGAGTAATTAATTCATCGTTAAGAGAATGAATTATTTATCAGCTGCACAATTCGCTGGCTCTAGGTACGCACAACAACGTTTTCAAAATTATTGCTCCTCCCTAACGCTGAAGTTTATATTAGATCCATAACAAGACTTATTTCATAGTCTTAATCGTGCAAAATGTTACATCACATTTTTGCATCGAGAGATCATCATAACGAAATATAACTTTTATTAAAAAATTAAATGATAAGGATAAACATGTACGAGATTCTAAAAAGACAGATTAAAAATTTAATATATAATAATTTCAGTGTAGAAAATTAAAATTTTAATCGCGTTGTTGATTTTTCTTAGTAAAAATTAGATAAATAAATGTTTTGAGAAGCATGGTTTAAAAAAATTCAAAAGCAACGTCACCTATGCTCATTTGTGTATTAAAGTCGCTGTGTTAGATCCATCGTTTAATGTCCGATCCGCGCAAAAGGCGACAATCGGCACGTTACAAATCCCTCACGCAAACGATGTCAAATTAACTCGAAATCCCACAGAGTGACATTCGAAACCGCGAAATGGCGGAAAAGGAGTCACAGCAACGACGAGCAACAAAGTGGCGGGCAAAGGCCTCGGGCGCATCTTAATTCGAGCTTAGACTTCGTTAGCGTCCGACAAACATTGTAATGCCGTTCGCCCCACAAAGCCGGATTAAATCAAGATTAGAGCCGTCCGGGCGCGAGCGGTAATCTCGGTTTAATAGCTAATAATCCCGGGGGATTTTCCAGCAAGCGGCTCGTCGAGCTGTATACAACCTGCCTCGAATTTTTGCCCGGTCACCGCGGACGTGCTCGCGAAGCATTGTCCGGAAGTATCGCCGCGCAAAAGAATCGGGGGAAATATTAATTTCCCGGTCGTACGTCGTGCCGGTCATTCTGCCCGCCACTGAATACAGTGATTGAGCTGTACGTTTGCGGCGGTCTCGACCTGACGACGCGTGCCTTGACTGTTGAACGACTTCTCTGTGAAGTCGTTGGGACTTTCGGTCAAACGAGTCGCCAGGTGCTACTGGAAATATCGAGACTGGACAAGATAATGTGCACTCTGAATTTACGGAATGGCGTGCGTAATGATTTACAGCCAGTACAATGTTACCTTGCTTCGAAGAATCGCGAGAGGGATATCCTTGTTTTTATTTTTTAAGCTTTGTATTAACAATTGCATGTGACTGTTAAATATTCCAATTTTATGAACTGTATAATATTACAAATTTGATAAGAAAAATATAAATACATAAACGTCTTAGTTTTTTAATACTTTAAATGACCTGTTTTTTTTATTTCTAATTTAATTCTAATTCTATATAAAAATATCGCTTAGAGGAAAAATGAGAACATAGAAGTATAGAAAGAGAGAGAACAGCCATTAAGACCGGTTGCAGTATTAAAGGAAGAGGGCCTGACCATTTTTCAAATCAAAGATTTTTAATGCATCCTCGGAATATTAGTACCACACCCTTCTTCCGGCACCTGAATGCATCGGGGTGCTCTCGATTTTCAGGAGTATTCGAAACTTCCAATCACTTCTTTTCTTCGTTCTGTTTTCTTCATCGTTCACCCGACAGTCCCAATAAGCTCCCTTAACGATTCCTTGCCACACCCCTACGAGAAATTAGAGCTCCTTTCCCATTTCGCGAGATTTCTCGGTTCATCAGCACCAATCTCATGTTTTCGGGATAGAAAAGAGCCAAACCAATCAAACTCTTACCCGTCTTTTCAGAGCTAAAATGAATTTTTGGAAATGCCTAGATTGCTAAGCTATATTTATTGTGTCCTGAAAATTACGGGCTATTATCTGAACAAATATTTGTTTCTATATTGTTCCCTTTCTTTCTTTATCGTGAAAAATCTTTTCATTATGAGCACTCGAATGCACTGTAAATGCTTCTAATCTCATTCAAATAAAATATTATCCAACGATAATCGTTGATAATATTTTATTTTATGCAGTCATAAATTTTCCAAAATTTTAAACACTCTACTTAAATATTTAAATACTAACATCATTACAATCTTCAAATATATGGCACATGTATCGTATAACGCATGTTACACATCACATCTGCTGCCCCTAGTTCTCAGCAACCGGATTGACGGCGTTGCATAGATGTCACGACTTAAGTATGGCTACATATTGGAATAAATTCGTGATATTGGACGTTATCAGCCATGTGAATTGTAAATCAGGCATTACCATGGCAGAGATCTCCCGTGGTACTTTGCGTGTCTTAATGAGGCAATTAACGTCCTTATGTCGCTTTATCTCACGCCCATGCGTGAAAGTTAAATTATACTGGTATCATTGATAGCTACCTCTCCTGACTAATTACCTATAAATAGCGACACTTTTCATTCCCTATACATAATAAAGATTTTAAAGTAATCGCTCTGAATGTTTAATTCAGCTTAAGATTGGATTTTAGACGTTGCAATTACAAACGTCTCGTTACAAGTGAAAGAATTATAAATTCTTGCTAAGAAAATGTATTTAAAGTTAAGCATATCTCTTTGATGTTGCTTTGATGATGAAAAAAAGGCTTATCCCTCAAAGACAAACAAGTAGGGAGAAATCGCTTTGATCGCCAGGACTCCCGTATCTCGAGTTACTAATTAAGACGCCGATGGATTCGCGATTGTCTTGGATACCAAATCTTTTCCCTCCTACCTGCTTTTTCTCTCCCTCTCTCTCTTTCTCTATTCTTATCCCGTTCTACTTGAGTGTCCGCGATTAAATCAGTGCATCCAATCGAGCGAATTAAGTTCTCGGCGTGGGTGGACCCGACCTGAGAGGAAGATCGAAGAAGTCTCCTGATTATCATCCGACTACTGCGCGTGGCATAAGCGCCGGCCACGAAGCCGTTATACAATTCTTCTCCACGACGTAGCAAATATTGTGAATCACATTTTATTTAAAAAAGAAATTTTGAACTTTCCTTCGCTTTACATAGGCATGTTAAATATTCGATGTCTGAATCTCTAATTTCTAAATTTCTGACTTCTGATTAACTCGAGTAACTGAACTTCTAACTCTGATTTCTACTTCTTAATTCCTAACTATTGATTTTCTAAAGTCGATAATACGCAAGAAGAGAAAGATGTTTGTTTGCTTACGATTCACGGTAGCCTGGTCTAAAGGAAATCGACGCCTATGAACTCACACACGCATTCGTCTACTCTTCCTTCAAGGAGATTGTCTTTCTTGGAGTCTTCCCGGCAGCGGCCGCGCATGGCGTAGCTTTGTCTTGTAAATGAAGCCTCACTGATTCGTATCCGGACATTGATAAATTCACCCGCGGAGTTGAGCGGCTCTTCGCGGAGACTCACTTCGCTTATCCTACCCATTCAGGACGGAAGGACGAATGGTCCTGGCTCTCCCCCGCGACGGTGTATTCACCGACAACTCCTCCCCGTCGGGGACAGAGAGAGAAAGAGGAAGACGCTTTCGTGGGAAAACGATGGTCAGGCTGTCTACGCTACTGATCTTCATTCACGAGCACTGACCAAGATTAGCGAGGCGAGGTGCAGCAAGATGTACCGTGGACATATGTAGGAAAGAAAGTGTTGTATTCAACTATATATTAATTGCATTTATATACAATAATATTAAATTTGACATAAATAAACTTTAAAATGTGAATAAAATGTGAACGTTTGAAAAAAAAATTATATAAGATAGACTTATACTGCAAAAATTTTATTATAGAAATATAAAAACTGAAAGAGAGAGAAAAAACTTAAAGTATAATCATTTATTATTTTCACTAGCAATTTACAAGGATTACGAGTATTTGTAGTAAAAAGAAAATAATTGAGATAATTATAAGAGAAGCTGGTAAATCAAAAAGAAACTTTACGTTATCTTACAAAGTATTTGCTAAGATTATAGTAATTAATTACAAATTAATGGATTTGTTGCTTCTTCCAGGTATTCCAAAAGAAAATATAGATTTAAATTTTGGATTAATCTTAAGCATCTCTCTTCTTTTTTACAAACAGAACCGGTTCGCGTACAAACTCTTTTTCCAGCGTCCTGAATCAACAACAAACATACCTTAGTAAAAGTTCGCTTGCAAGGAATAATTATTCCTTACAAAAGCTGTAATTATTTATTATAAAGTCCTAGCAAAACGGCTTCTCTCCCGAGAGAAAAACAAGTAATCGCGAGCACCACCAGAAACCATGTTCGACGCGAAGTTTGAACCTAAAGTTTGTGGAATTGCGCAGCATGGAGCTGCTTCGCTCCATTGTGAGGCACGCAAAACACCTTGGAACATATCCCGTGGAATTTGCGGCGCAGAACTTTGTCTTCTTTGCACCAGCTGCGTTATCGACGAGGATCTACCTTGTTAAAGTCGAGGGCAACGAGTTCGAAAGTGTCGCAGAGTGTTAGATCAGCGAGAGGCTGCTTTTGCAAGGTACCTCATCGATCTTGTCTATAGATACGCGTCTGTTGTCGGACATTAATCCAAGAAACGTCTACAAGGAATGGCTCTTACTCCGAAAAGGATTCTCTAACTCTCTAACTTATTTCGACTTTCCCTGCGGCTCGAGTTTAACAGGGCTTGGTAGATAACATAAAAGGAAGCGAGCGAGAGAAAGGAAAAGAAAGGGGAACAGGGAAAGAACTTCATTAAAGCTAAGATCCAATCGGGATAACTCACAAAACGAGTTAAAATTAGTATAGTGTAGTGTGACTCAAGTAACGTTACGTTGAATAATTAATTCTTTTTAAATCGTTATTTTTCTTATCACCTACATGGTAATACGCGATAAGACAAAGATAATGACGCAAGAATGTAATAAGACTTTACTTCCAACTATCAAAATCAATGTGTGAAACGATATATTCATTATAATGATACATTTAAGGATGAATACGTTTTTGAACCCGTATCTTCATTATTGATTCTGGCGCAATTACGTAATATAAATAGCAAGCAGACTTGTTCGTAAATTACACGACGTGATGTATGCTGAGAAAAAATCAGGTTGGTTGTCCGCGGCCAAATATCTAAAGTACTACGTGCACGACGAAAAAAAGGTAAACCCGATATCAATGAAAGATGAAACGCGATAAAATATATTACAACCTGTTGCATGTTGTACTTGTTGGAATTTACATAACGCGTTTCCAGGAATCGATTTAAATTTAACGGATTATCTCACTCTCTTAATTTTTGTATATTTAAAACTTACACGGTCTTTCTTTAAAAGCTTCCTGAAATTTCTACCATTCAATCTCCCTCGTTAATTTCAAGCTCGATAAACATGTGATCGATCATTGACGGTCTCTTACCGCATCTCGTCAGCTCTTATCGCCGGTATGTGCGAATCGCTATGACATTTTCGACAATTTACTCGCTCCCGCTTCGTTTATTCGATTCATTCCGCTGCCTTGTAGAGCGTCCATATTTTCACATTAATTAAATTCAAGTAAAGCCGATCGGAGCAGAACGGCAGAAATGATACCGTGTGATAAAATAACGTACGATTACGGTACGTTTTATGCAACAGCCGGTTGTTTCGCAACGTGCTAACCGTGCGTGGCTTAAATTTAAAAAAGAGAGGCGACATTTTACGAGAAGCACCGAGTACTGTCCACTCTTAACCCTTTCGCCGCGAAGGACATGTAGTCATGCCATCAATGAGCGGACGGTTACTAACAACAACATAGATATAGATCTGCATCTTGTGAGATGGATAATAAAACTAGTTTTGAATCATTAGAAAAATAAATAATTATATTTCAAATAAAGATACCAAATAATATAAAATATTAATGCAAGTTTCATTAATCTCTCTTGAAAAATATTTTAAGAACAATTTTGTTCTATTATATAATCTTCGATGAAACGCGGAAAAAAGGAAAGCTGAAAAAGATCTGGAGCAAAGCAAATGTCAGAAATCGACATCCAACTGAAATGTATAACTGCTACATTCGCAATAATAGAATCCACTAAGGTAAATAGTAAAAATAAATAGGATAAAATTGTACCGTGATTATCGGCGCGGCTACACTCGATGATCGTTGAAATATATAATCAGTCCCGCGATTTCTATGTGTTTCCGAGAAATTTCTCTAGACTATCTTATTTTGTTAGATTTCCGACCGAAGAGAACTTCGCGCGCAAATACTCCCACTGTAACGTGTATATGATTATCCAGCGGGTAGGGGCGGCACGAACGGAAGTATCGACGGACATTACAATCCATCAATGCGAGGGGGGGAGGAAGGAAAAAGCGGGAGAGCGGAGAAACAAAAGGAGAGGAAGAGCGGAGAGCCGGCGAAAATATTTCATCAGGGCGTGCGCGGCTGGTATTCTCTTAACGGGTCGGCCAATCAGCTTGCACCGGGCACGCGTCCCATAACCGACTTCTTCCTCGCCAATGTATCCCCACGGCGAGAAGAAACGCCGAAACTATACCAGAAAGACACTCAAGCCGATGGAGCAGGTGTATATGAAAAACTACAGGTGCCCCCTCACACACACGCGCGCGGGCGCGCGTGCACCTCCACGTGCGAGTCTCCGCCGACGGAGACGATGGACGGCGGACGGCAGCGTCGGGGGGGCAGAGAGGCCGAGAGGGTGGGTAACGCCGATCGGCTAGCACGGGATACCCTCTCTCGGGACTCTCGAACAAAAAGCTGCATGAATAAAAAATCACTTATATAAATACGAACGTGGCAGCCTCCGGCGCGGGCTGCTCGAGAACCGCGTCGGGCCCCGCAGCTCGGGCCCGGGCCGGCCAACTTTGGTCATTGACGCAACCGGAGCGAGTCGGACCCTCGTAATTTTCGGCGGACGGTAGAGAGAAAGAGAGAGAGAGAGAGAAGAGGGGGCAAAAGGAGGAAAAGAGGCACGGGCGTTATCGATCGGCTCTCTCGTTCCTGTGAATCTTTTTTTCAGAGTGGCGTTGATCCGAGAGCATCGCGAATACTTGGGAATTTTATGCGAGGTGCGTCGCGTTGCATCTCGATTTTGGATTTCGTCATCGAGAGCATCTTTCCTCTTTGGAACCAATATTTTTCTATATCGGCGACTATTCACTGCTAATGAACGATGTTCTTGTAAACAATCAAATACATAATCTCACTTAGTTACCAATGTAATCAATGATCCGTTGTTTCAAAGAATTTCAAAAAATACATGGAAATAAAGATATTAGAAATTTTATTCACATTTAAATTTTAATATTTTTAAAAGTGTATTTATCATATTTTGTGTTTTCGTGCTTTTACTTTAAAACAAATCTTTTTGCCTTGTTTATTTGTAAAACCAAATAATTCGGCATTCAATAACATAGTGTAATAGACTTTTTTTTTACTTGCCAACGTTATTTCTCAAAATTTCTCACGAAAGAAGGCAAATGGAAAAGATTCCCCTTAATGAGATAGTATCCACCCTAAGAAAAGAAAATCTCATCACGGGGGTAGTTAGGAAGCCTTTCTACGTTCTACGTAATTGTTCCTACAATCTATCATCATCAACCATCGTTCATCTTTTTTTTTTCGTAAGATCTAAAAACGTGTACCATGTAAATACTGAACGAGAATTCTCGTTAATTGTTTTCTTTTTTTTCATATTTTTTTGACGTATAGGGTGTCATGCATCACCAGAAAGGATCTAATGATTCATATTACATCAAAGAAAATCGGAACGTTCATTAATTCTACACGATATGCGTGTAGAAAATGTATTACGTTAACATTTTTTGTTAATTATCAATAAGGAAAGTTTTCTATTATATGTTCGCCGTGTTCCGATTGCTAAAATTGCTGTCGCAGCATAATGGTAGGCGCGCGATGCAGCCGCCTAATAATTTTTGATATCTTCAAGCATCTTCACGGTTATTTGCCGTGCATTACAGACGCGATAATTTTTTAATTGCTCACTATCCGCCTTCTCGTTCTCCGCAGACTGCTTTCCTCGAGATCAGGAGGGACGATTAAACGATAGCATCTTAGCGCGGTCGATTTTAGAGGGTTGCTCGCTATTACGAGATAAGATAAAGAAATGCTTTCAAGATATACCATATACGCATATACATATATGTATATAACGTATTAATATCTCACCAATAATAAGATCGAACTGTATTTTAAACAAAATTTAGGATATTTTGCATTTATTATATAATGCATATTTATTAAAACGTAATGTATTCGTATTGCATTCTATGTTTCTGCAGAATTGTAGAATAGCTTCTTGCTTTCTCGATGATGTATCAATCCAATACGACTCGTTAGATTTATAGTTTTCTCCAGTTGTTCGCTAACCCGTTTCGAATACGTCTCCTCACTCTCGATGACGCGAAAAAGTGGACCAACGAGAAAAGGAATCTTTCTCCTCTTCTCGAAGCCGTATTTTCTCTCTCAACTCGCGTGGATACTCTTACTTTCAACTGAACATACGTCGAATCGATCGATCAACAGGAATATGCTGTTGTGTTTATGTCAACGAGAGCATTACTTTTCGTATTTATAACAGCCATGAATGCGCATATCGTGAAAATGACACACGGCGGGCATTAATTATTTCATACATATTAGCGACGTGTATAATGCGCCGGATATCGATGTTGTCCCGAAACGATTTGCCAATTTATTTGTACTCCAAAAACTCTGATTCGTTTTGCGCGCAAATAATTTGTCCAATTAATTACAAGTGATACCCCTAAATTACAGTGAGAGCAAATATACATTAGCTTGTAGAAATCGATCTTCAACGCAGGTATATCAGATTACCAGAAACTTAATCAAGCTCACGTTACAATAAAAACAATTTCGCGAAGTTAATAAAAACGATTAAAACACAAGTATAAATTCCTATAAAATAATAAAGTTTAATTTTCCTGTTCGTTTATTTTTTAAAATTAATCGACGACGAATACCTGACAGGACAATGTAGCGTGAGAGCTGCGAAGGGAATCGCGTGACGTGCGATTTGCGGAGGCGTGAATTTTCATGTAGATGCGCGAGGACGAAGGATAAAAATCGAAAGATATCGGATACCTGAGCCCCGCAGAAAGAAAGTTTCAATACCTACGCTACAATCGATGGATCGCTGTTTGCCGCTCAAACGTCTCCACCAAGCGATGCTCGAGCTGAAAGTATTTACTTTATTCAATGAAGGGAAAAAAAGGGTTGAAAGGTGGGTGGATCGAGTTGCTCCCCGAGAAAGGGCCTCTCTAAAAGAGACTCTCTTTCGACCCTTCCTTCCTGCGACTTCCGTTGAGCCGCGAACAGATACGTTTATTGAGTATTCTGCCGCGCCAACTGCCAACTTCAATTGTCGATGTGCTAAGTTGTTCGCGAATACTTTTTTAACAATTAAAACGTATTATATTTATATATTTAAGTTATTTTTATATTAATAATTCTGTATAATCCATATCCTAAAATATACAAAAAGCGTGCTTCGAGATCAGTTCTTCCTGAGCGAAAATTAATTGAAATAAAGAACACATATTGATGACTTGCTACTTTTTTTTCTCGTTAATGTAATATGTTAGCAAATAATCCGTTTTTTAATGATACAATAAACATCGATAAAACTCGCCTTCAGAATTAAGCAGAAATTTAAATTTAAATTTTAGCAGAAATGTATTTAGCAAAACTCGAATTATAGCTTCAACTATCGAAAACTAGCTTTCATAAAACTTTTTTTCTTATAAATGCTTCTAAACTGATACTTACTACTGCGTAAATGCAAGCCGATAGTTGGCGGGGAAAAGTTTCTCACTCATCAGATAGCGTGGCTGGCGTGTCCTCTTAGTTCACGTACAAAAGCATACAAATTGCCATCTCGCACGGGACAATGCGACAAGCCTGGCACCCTTGGTTCCTCCGGGTGCCCCGCTGTCTCCCGCACGGACGCATAATCCGCGATTCAAGAACATCCATGTGGAATGCGTAGCGATCCAGCGATACCCAGTACGTACCTGAAAACGCAACGAAAACTAATGTTACGTAAAAAGAAACTTGAGTTTTGGCGAAATAGAAATTTGACATACACGGCGACGTATTTTGTTAAAAATGAGCATAATTTCCCCTTTGCAAAACATATTAG
>VBVQ01004109.1:0-15928 GCA_011636635.1 Tetramorium simillimum
GCCAATAGGAGCGTTTCATGGGATTGAGTGGGGACCACAGTCGTCGAGGGAAAAACAGCGAATTATCGTTCACTCTGTCCTGAGCTCTTGTAGAGACACGTCACGAAGTGAAATATAAGCGTTAAGAAACGAAACCACGGCGTCTACTGTATTTTCCACGCCATTTCTATCGTACATAAATTATTAAATATATTTGTTTGGAGTTATACTATAATATTGAAGCTTGTAATTGTAAGGAATCATATAAAAAATAATTATAGAATGTATTGTAGTAAAAAAGATATTGTATAAATTGTATTTTCCATAAGAAATTTGTACAAAATTGTAAAATAGTTTAGTCTTGTAAACTTTTACAAATTTAGTATTGTAATTTTCACTAAACCTTTCATTTGATGGACTTTAATTTTTACTTCTTTATCTCTCAGAATAATATCTCTCAGTTCATCCTCAAGAACGATTGCCGTATGATTCATGAAAGAATCATTTTTCTTTGTATCATGTACATGATGTGGACCGAGTTGAATCTTGTACCAACATATTAAGGCATTTGGTAAAATTTTTTCTTTACTTATTTCGCCAAAATTTACGATTGTTTCTGTAGTTTCTGTTTCATTTATTTCTACCAGTATTCGAGCCTCAGACATAATTTCACATGAATATAAACTTGAATTTAAATCAAATATTTGGTTGATCTGTAACAAGATAAGCGCATGAAAACAAAAATCGATCTCCCCAGAATAGAATTTCAAATGTGGACTTACTTTGTATTTATTAATGTATTCGGCGATTATGTAATTTGTACTTTTATTTACTTTATTTATATTATCTTGCATATGTAGACCATCTTCGCTGTCCGAACTCTGAAAAAAATCTATTCTTTATTTTACTATTATTAGGTAGACAAATTTTATAAAATTCATTTTTAACAATCATACTTTCTCATAAAATTATTTATTTAAATTAAATATTAAATAAATGAATTTAAAATATTATATTACTATACCGTATCAATAGAAATATTGAATGAATATGATCTTTGAAGATTTGCATCTTGCACCGAAACCATATTTGGTAAATCTTCCGAGTATACTAATTGTCCCATAAGGAAAATCTTTTCCGGCAACATTACACCGTTTGCTTTAAGTAAATTCCTGAAACAAATGGATGATTGAACGAATTTTAATACTACATGAGCATGCACGAGATAAATATTATATATATAATATAGTACCTAGAAATTTCATAACAACTATCTTGATCATCTTTCAATTCACCTTTAATATCAAAGTTATGAATAAATATGGAATCTAGAGAATATGGAATTTCCTCATAGTTTGATATCACTTGCACTTTCCTTTGCAGTCCACTATCACGGGCTATTTGTTCAATCAGAACACGTAGCATTGGATTGTCAGTTTTGCAATATAAAATTTCACTATCTTTACATTCCTTTAAAAGAGTTAACCCGTAGATTGGGAAAGGCGAAGTATCCAAAATACATTTCATTTTTCTATTCTTTTGAGATCTACCGATTTCTGTAAGTAGTTTAACGTAATCGAAGTCATTCAGGAAGGTAATGACTTCTTTTGGCAAATGATACAAAGTTGTACATTTTTCACTGGATCGCGTCGTACTCGCGCTATAAGAACATTTTAATTTTCCCTTTGAGGTTTCTGCTTTTATCGTCAAGACATCACCTTCGTAACATATGGTTGGCATCGTAGGGAAAACAGCAAATTGCCAACAAGATTTTCCATCCGAGGAATCCAGAGAGATTTCCTCGTCCAGATGTAACTTAAACCAAGTGATTAAACCATCTATAGTACCATCGTATCTACATTTTGTTTGCAGCATCTGCTTTATGCCATCTTTACAGAATTCGTGCAAGTCTTCCAAATTGTTAAAATTTACATTAAAAAGCATATGCGGCTCTGTGACATAATTAATTTGAACTTTCTCCAGGTTTTCTGTATCGTAATACTCGTCATCTGACAGTATCGATACATTGTCAAAGTTTAAAGGACAGTGACATTTTACTTTGTCAAATACTACCGACGATCTGTATCTAATGTATTCACATTCAATGGCTGCCGTGTAAACCGTCGCGCCCATAGGTATTACCATACCATTTAAATCTAAAATGTTCATGTGCACGTTAATCATAGACGGTATTACAAGCTCTCCAAATAAGCCAGCATCAAACGTTTCAGTCACTATTAATTTTACTCTAAAATTACAGATAAGTGGTTTTAGTATTAACCAAAGCATAATATTGTAACATGTGATTATATTTTTTATAATATGTAGGTATTGTACTCTGCATATGCATATACACACACACACACACACACAAACACCCACACACATACACAAACCTTTCTGGAATATCCTCAGGTACTTTAAGATCAAACGATAGTTTAGGTATTAATTTTATGTCAGTTGCATTGTTAGCTTCAAACACTTCCTTTGCAATCAGTGTCATCGCTTCAGAGTATTCGCACGCGTAAACTTTTGTTGCCCCAGCGTCTTTCGCGTAAAGACTCAAGAGACCTGTTCCAGTCCCTACGTCCAATACTGTCGTGTAGCCCTGGCTGACTCTCTTGCGTATGGCCTGCTCAAAAGCATTGTTTCTCTGCTTGTCATTGAGCATTGTGAAATGCCATCTGTCCACTGCCATACTATATGCATTTTGCAAGTTTCGTTCTGCCGGTAGGAAGTTAACATCAACTTTCAAAGCTCTTTTTAAATAGTCTATCGCCCTTATGGGATCGTAATTCCTTTAACAAGTATATGCAGCATTCTATAAGTCTTTTAGATCAAGAATTATAAGAATTTATTGTGAAGACATGTGAAAGATTAACGTTTATGCATAATATGGCATGTTTACCTTAAAAAGTGTGCCGCAAAATTATTCAACATACGAGGGTTCGTTGGATAAATACACAAAGAAGATTTGTAGCAGCTTACAATGTCTGAAAACTTGTTCTCTTTTGCTAACTGCATTCCCCATTCGCCTGAAAATTAAATGTCATATTATATGAAAAATACACGTTTTCGTTTCATAAATATAAACAGTACATAGATATAAATGCTATCTTACATAGCACGTCCGTAAACGTTTCTTCAATCTCCGATCTCCTTGGTGACAGCTTCGCAAAGATATTGTAATATGCAAAAGCTTTTCCAACATTTCCATTCCTGTCGTATTCTCTGGCCTTTTGCACCGACTCTTCCAATATAACGTTTAACTCTGCTTGCATTTTGCATCGATTAAGTTTTTCTTCACTTCGTTCACGTGAGTTTTATTACAATCGTCTTGTGACTTTAAAAAATTTCAAATTGACCGTAATCACATCGAAAGACCGATCATGTAGATAATGATCTTTAATTAGCAATATTGCACACATACAAACACACATATGACCAATACGAGATTAACCTAACGTTTGTTTACTTCGATCGTATCGCGAGGAAAGCCGTCAACTTCTGAAAACATGTCCAAACATGTCGCGAATGAAAAAGAGAGGCGCGTTCCTAAAAGCATCCAATATAGGCCGTGTTAAATTTTATCCAATTTTGAAATATATTCCTCATCAAAAATCGAGGATTGTAAATTGAAAATTAAAATTCAGTCAATAGAAATAAAAAAATTAAGATTAAAAGTTATACAATTAACTTGAAATTTAATCTTAAATTGCATTAAATTGCACATTGCTGCAGCGTTGATGCGTTCCGAAACTCATGAAAAAAAAACTTGCGAAACTGTCGTAACGGCTTCTGCTCACAAGTGTGCGTTCCGTGTATAAATACACATATCTCATACACACGTACTTTATTCAGACACTGGGAAACACATCTGCCGCATAATCATATAATCAAACCATATAAAGCCAATACAGAAACGTCCAAACGTAATAAACCGCTTTTTCTTCTCGTAAAAAGAAATGTCAAACTAAAAAAAATAAACGGTTTGACACGCAAAAGAATTTAGTCTAAATAACACAAAATTAAAAAATTCGTAAAAGAAATTTATTTTTTTAATGAAGTATATAACATTCATAATTATT
Source organism: Tetramorium simillimum (assembly GCA_011636635.1). NCBI lineage: Eukaryota > Metazoa > Arthropoda > Insecta > Hymenoptera > Formicidae > Tetramorium > Tetramorium simillimum. Next base: position 4,068 of record VBVQ01004109.1, read on the forward strand.
TATGAGTGATCGCGACAATTATTTCCCGTCTACTTTCTGCAATTTAAGGTATCATCCAATTAGAAGATTGTAAGAAAATTAATTAAATTAGGAACTTCGCGTGTAGCACAATTTTATAGACGAAATTAATTGCTAGAGGGAAATCGTTCTTTTTCGTCTTTGAAAGAGTAAGTAGACTATTCGTGACGTTCAGACATTTCAGAAGATCCATTATTAAAATTAATTATTCAATCTATTTGACGACGATGAAGCTCTATCGTTTCCCTTCAAAATTTTCTTGTCTTTTTCGTATCGCGTATAATTTATTAGATTTTATCATGACTTTTAATCATCAAGTGAGATATATATTTTTTAGCTGCCGCCTTGTCGATTCTCGAGCGAGCCTGAGTCATCCTAGCATGCAGGCAACGTAACTGTACTTATCTCATCGACAGGCACGGCCGTTGCCGGCGCGAAGTGCATTCGAGCGAGACACGAGGCGGAATCAGATCATGAAACGTTCGATGCACTCGCCGGATATCGAGACAACGAATTATCTAGCACGAGGACGAGGAGACGCCGAATTATGCAGCGAAAGATCCGTTCCCTTTGCCTCAAAACAGCGAATCGCGATCATAATCATCATCGTCATCCCTTCGTCAGACGGTCCCCGTGGGCGGGTTTCCGTTCTGCCAAAAAAAGGAAACGACCGGAGAGAAACGACTCGGCCGTGCCATGAGAAAGATGCGGCCCATATATGGTGCAATTGAGGCAAAACGACCGTTCGTGGCCCTGCCTGGCGACAGAGAAGTGGGATTCCGCCGAAATTTCGCGGAAACCTTTCGCTGCTCCCCAAGAGCTCGATTCCCTGTGAACATGTCTTTGAAATTATGATCGTGGGATCGTGGGAGAAGGCGAGGATTATTCGTCTCCACGAGGAAAAAAATATAATTCGAACGGCCGTAAACGGACTAGATCGTGCGGGCGTGGAGAGAAACAGCGCTCGGGCGTGATGAGCGCTGCGGCCCGGCGACCGGCCAATCGGCGTGCGGCACGACGTCACCGCCGGCCAATCAGCGCGTGCTGGAACGGTCGATTCCAGCGGGTATAAATTGCGCGCAGGAGACGCGCACGCATCACAGTCGCTGCTCGCCGATCGGACGTCGTACGTCGAATAGTTGTTAGCGGAAGCTCCATTACTTGCTTTTGCCAACTATCGATCGCCCCAGTGGCTATCCCTCAAGCTTTGATTTGTAAAAGGACGATAAACTACCCGTAATACAAAATGGTGAGTCTCCGAAATGGATTTTCCTCGCGCGAATACGCTCGTCTTTCGTGACGGCGTCGCCCGTTGGCGGCCATTTTGTAACGGTTAAACGCCGGCCGGTTACCACGTTTGCTAAATTTAGATCGCGTCGCCACGCCTTTGTCCGATATCGCGAGGATCCTTATCGCGTGCCCGACTAATTTCTGCTAATTTCTACACTCGCCGCTCAGAGGAAATCGTTAACCGTTATGAGTCCATTGGGCACTCGAATGTTCCAGTCTACGAACATTGCGAGGCGTTGACCCCGATGAGTCGTTCTAGAAAATCAATATGCCGCTCTGACTCAGTCGCGTTCAATATCAGTCGTTTGTTACTGTTTGATAAAAGCTCGAGACGCGACGCGGTAGGTACGCGCGTATTAATGGCCGTTTGATGAATTTCAGCGTGAGTGCATCTCAATCCACGTTGGACAAGCCGGTGTACAGATCGGTAATGCCTGCTGGGAGCTGTACTGCCTGGAACATGGCATCCAGCCGGACGGTCAGATGCCGTCCGACAAGACTATCGGAGGTGGAGATGACAGTTTCAACACCTTCTTCAGCGAGACTGGTGCCGGCAAGCACGTGCCCAGGGCTGTCTTTATCGATTTGGAACCTACTGTAGTCGGTATGTATATTTCTCCCTCGTAATTATCTCTTTGATTTTATTGATACCTAACAAATTTTATATAAATTATAATAGATGTAATTATATAAATTATAGAATAATTATATGTATATATGTATAATTTATATACATTGTAGTATAATATATGTAATATAGTATATAATATAAATGTTTGAATGTGTTTGTGCAGATGAGGTTCGCACTGGAACATACCGTCAGCTCTTCCACCCGGAACAATTGATCACTGGCAAGGAGGATGCTGCGAACAACTATGCTCGTGGTCATTACACGATCGGCAAGGAGATCGTTGATCTCGTGCTGGACCGCATTCGCAAGCTTGCGGACCAGTGCACCGGCTTGCAGGGATTCCTCATCTTCCACTCGTTCGGCGGTGGCACCGGTTCGGGTTTCACGTCCCTGTTGATGGAGCGTCTGTCCGTTGACTATGGCAAGAAGTCAAAACTCGAATTTGCCATTTATCCCGCACCACAGGTCTCCACTGCCGTGGTTGAACCATACAATTCTATCTTGACGACGCACACTACTCTCGAGCATTCCGACTGCGCATTTATGGTCGACAACGAGGCGATCTACGACATTTGTCGCCGCAACTTGGACATTGAGAGGCCAACCTATACAAATCTTAATCGTCTGATCGGCCAGATCGTGTCGTCCATCACGGCCTCTCTGCGATTCGACGGCGCCCTGAACGTCGATTTGACGGAATTCCAGACCAACTTGGTGCCCTATCCGAGAATCCACTTCCCCCTCGTGACGTACGCGCCCGTTATCTCGGCCGAGAAGGCTTACCATGAGCAGCTTTCCGTCTCGGAGATCACGAACGCCTGCTTCGAGCCGGCTAACCAGATGGTCAAGTGCGACCCGCGTCACGGCAAGTACATGGCCTGCTGCATGTTGTATCGTGGCGACGTCGTACCCAAGGACGTCAACGCGGCGATCGCTACCATCAAGACTAAGCGCACCATCCAGTTCGTCGATTGGTGCCCGACCGGCTTCAAAGTCGGCATCAACTATCAGCCGCCGACCGTTGTGCCCGGTGGCGATCTCGCCAAGGTCCAGCGCGCCGTCTGCATGCTGTCGAACACCACTGCCATCGCAGAGGCCTGGGCCCGTCTAGATCACAAGTTTGATCTCATGTACGCCAAGCGTGCGTTTGTCCACTGGTACGTCGGCGAGGGTATGGAAGAGGGAGAGTTCTCCGAGGCGCGCGAGGATCTTGCCGCTCTCGAGAAAGACTACGAGGAGGTTGGAATGGATTCCGCTGAGGGCGAGGGCGAAGAGGGCGCCGAAGAGTACTAAGATGCTATCATTGCTCTCTCTCTCTCCTCCCTGACTCAAAGGCTTTGAAATATCTTCATGTGTTTTGAAATAAAGTAACTGAATCCATTTGCAACACGAATTTGCGTACATCCATTTAATACATCCACCTCTCTTAAATTAGAATTATTTTAAATGGCTCTTTTGCATGTAAAAAATTTTATTTTACCTCGAATTCTCTAAAGAGATATTCTCGAAAGTCAGAAAAACGTGTTTATTATGTATTTGCTATCTCAATTCAAAATTTGCATAGTGTATTTTTCATATGATACATTTTTATATGAATAAGAAATAATTCTATTGAAAAAATAATTTGTATATTTTGCAATATTTCGTTTTACAATAGCAATTTATGACTAGACCTAAATACGTTCATACAAATATTCACATGATTCTTCCAATTTAATTGAAATTTGACTACAATACATTTTGTAAAAAGATAAATTATCTATATTTATCCATAATCAACTGTTTAGAAAATCGTTTCAATGATTTTTATGTATGTAAATTTAAAAAGTAAATCTATAATTTTAGCAACATTGATTCAATCATCGTATTCCAAGAAGAAATCTTCATCATGAGTATACTCTTCATCTTCTGAATAATAATCCAGATATTCGGCAGGAAAATCAAAATCATCATCGTCGTCCAGTTCGTCAGGTATTACACCACGATACAACATGTTGAAACATTTAGATTCTGAATTTCGGAAGTGTAAGTAAGGCGCCTCGGGATTCAGCCGCGTGCCGCACAGCCAACAGAAATATGTGCCACAGTGCGAACATGTCATCTTGTTGCAGCCGTCAGATTTCTGAAACAATTTGTCGAAATGTACATTAATTACTCGACACAAGCCCAATCTGTGCGATGAGATTGATGTTATACCTCGATTGCAGTTTTGCAGTGCGGACAATTGTGACTATTATCGTTAATCCAATTTTCAGACATCACGTTCTCTAGCATCGTTTGAAGCTGTTTCTTGCCGTAATGCTTTTCCATTTCAGCCTTCTTTTCATTGCTGGCTGATTGATATTCTTTGAATAACCGTTGTTTCTCAGCTATTAATAAAATCAACACATATTAGTATATTATATAAAATATAACAAAAAAATATAAATTTTTTGTTCAGATAAAATGATAAAAAAGCTTGTTACGCAAACTGTCAATATGGTTTAGGTGCATACCTGAACTAATTTTACAGGGTTCAATCCCATGATAAACCATTTTGCAACGAACACAGAATGCATATTGACAAACGGGACATCTTGCCATGTTATCATCAGGATCGCGAGTGACTGGATACTGACAGTGTCGTCTCGGACAGTAAACTATATCCTTCATAGTATCTAACGTAGTACTTAACAATAAGGAATCATACTTTGAGAACAACTCCGAACTTACCAAATCTTTTACCTGTGCGAAAGCCAAATGTATTATGTAATCAGCAGTGTACTCAATGTAATTATAACATGGCATGAAACAGTTACCTGGCCGGGCGTAGCCTCAAACTTGCAGTTTTCTTCAGGGCAATAAATATTCTGTACATTTCCCTCTTTAATCTTCACTTCGAAATAACCTCTGATGCAATCTTTGCAGAAGGTGTGAGCACAAGGCAAAAACTGTGTGCAATGCTCCCCTGACTTGTCGGTGAAGCAGATATTACACGTGTAAAAATTCTTCTTGAATTCGATTTGCTTTCGCTTCTCGTTGTAGTCGATCAGCCCTTGGATGGGATTCCTACCGATCGGACAGTCTAGAATGGCTCTCTTGTCGATGGCGCTGCTTTTCTTCGACACCCCGCTCTCTCGATTGACTTCGCTGTTATTACCCTGCTTGTTGGGCTCGCTCGCTTCCTTGTTTGTCTGCGAGCCTTGTAACTTTTCCAGCGTTCTCTTGTAAGACGTGTACATACAATCCATATCTAGACGGTCCTTAATCTTCAAAAAATTAAGCGTTTTATCCTGGAGAAACTCCATCCACGTGAACAGGATCTCCTGCCTGTTGCTCTCCCACAACGAGTCGAGCTTTCTGCATAGTTTAGACAGTACTACCGGGTACAGCCAGGAGGAGCATAACATGAACCTGGGAGCTGACTTGGATGGATAATCCTCCGGCAGCGTGACGTGCAACGTCAAGGGTGGTAAGTACGATATCTGCACTTCCTGTGCCAGGTCCGTCTCGTGTCTCAGATCCTTGTACGACAAGTGACATTTTGCCGGCAGATTCACAAATATCTTGAAGGTACATTCGAACCGATTGTTCTCCTCGTGATACGAAAATTCCTCTTCAGTGTAGATGCTTTCCAACGCGGTGACCTCGTCCTTTTGTTTCTCGTAGTCCATCGACTGGAAAACAATGCCAATTATCACATGTTTAAGATTCCTCTTCCCGACAACGAAGGAATCTCTTACTTACCGAATTTCGGAAGCTCGGGACGCGTCAGGCGTGCGACGTTAAGCCTCACGATCAGTCAGTAACGCACTTTGCGATCTGGCTGTCAAAAACGGAGCATGCTGCGGACGAGGAAGGGTTATGCGCTCGTCGACTCTCGGAGCAATTTCAGATTTGCCGAAAGGTTGAGGTATCGTCGCAGGTTTCACGAAATAACGCAATCTGATTCGGCGGTCGTGAAAATGCCAGTGAGATAAAAGGGTGAAATCTCGTGTATTATCTGCCTCGTGAAGCAATAACACGCAACGAGATTCGCGTGTCCAAATTGATCCAAGTCCACGATGACGCTGCACGTAGCGCTGTACTATGCTCAACACTCGACTCGAGTGTTCGGATTTTTTTGGGTTTACAACAAAAGGTCAACAGACATCCAAAAAAGTGTGTTATTTAGAAATATTAAATAATTATTATAGTAATATTGAATTAATTTGAAACAATAATTAAATAATGGTAAAACATTTTAGCATATTATTAAATATTTTTTTAAACGCAATATTACATTAAAAACGTAATATACGAAAAATTCTCATAAATAAAGCAAAAAATTGGGAAAAAATTCTACTGAAGAATATTGACGAAATAATTAAATGCGAGGGAATATTATAATAGAAAGAAAGAGACGAGAGATGCAAGTTTGGAGAGGAAGAAGAAAAATTTTTATTTATAAGAGTTTTTTGTATCTACATTAAATTTCATTTCGATAATTTTATTTTTGCAAATTTCATTTTCATATTTATTATCGTTAAATACCTTTTCTCGAATTTTTTTTCTAATATTTTTCGGTTTTCAGGTCTTCTGTTCGATCCCGTCGATCTTCGAGATACCGATCAACATCGATTCATCGATACGGCGAATATGGCGGCGCCCAGGAAATAAATATTCGCGGTATGTGTTTAATCGGTGCAGTTATGTTGCATCATGTCACGACTTCACTGTCGGCGTAGCAAAACGCATTCGAGATCGACAGGAGACATCGGCCTCTCCGTTTATCACTGCCGCTTATCGCTCTCGCGCGCTGTTGATTCGTGAGTGCGCGAGAACTAAGACCGTGTCTGAAGGTGCGCTATCCTCAACGTTTCGACGATGAACGCCGAGGACGAGGTCTGGGAGCCGTTGCTTCCAATATGCGTGAACACAGTGATGTCCGTGTGCGCGTACGGCTTGACCGTTCGCCTAATTCCGAGGATAAAATCCATGTTCGTCAGAGCTAACCTCTACGGGGTCGACATGAGCAAGAGGAGCGGTGGGAAAGTGTGAGTGGGACGTGTGGGATATCTGAATCGAAACACTGCTCGAGTCTCCCAGAAACCGAGCTGATTTACTCCACGTTTTGTACATTTCAAAACTTTAGTATCAAAGCACGTAACGATACCTTCAGTTTTTATCTCGCGGAGTTGATCAGTCTACTTTCCGAGAGGCTCGTTTCAAACATTTCAATAAAGAAACATTTATTATTATATTTCTTTGTTGATCGTTACACGACGATGCTTGGCACACGATCGAATTTATTCTTGCAGACCAGAAGCGATAGGCGTTGTCACAGGATGTGTGTTTCTCATAACAATGTTCCTATTCATTCCCGTGCCGTTTACAGATTGTATATTTAGGAATGTAAACTTTCCACACGACAAGGTACGATGACAAATGTCAGTCACAATTAAGCGTAGCTAATTTTTCTTCAATTTTAGAAAGATAAATTAAGATTAGCTAATAACTTTGGAAACGGTTTACGTCTAATCTAAGAGTCCAAGATATAATGGTATTAAAATATTGATACATTTAATTTAAAAATACGTATATAAATGTATAAGCAATGTAGAGTGCGAGCTTTCCATTACAGTTTGTTGAATTTCTGGCCGCGTTACTGTCCATATGTTGCATGCTGCTCTTGGGTTTTGCCGACGACGTTTTGGATCTTCGTTGGCGGCATAAATTACTCCTGCCCACTATAGCATCTTTGCCGTTACTGATGGTTTACTATGTTAACTTTAACTCGACGATAATCATTGTACCAAAGCCATTGAGAGCGTGGTTTGGTTTCTCGGTGGACCTGTGGATTTTCTACTATGTATATATGGGAATGCTGGCGGTGTTTTGTACAAACGCTATAAATATATTAGCCGGGATAAACGGTTTGGAGGTCGGACAAAGTTTAGTCATCGCCATGAGCATTCTTGTCTTCAATGTTGTCGAGTTATTTGGCAGTCAATGGAAGGCGCATCAATTTTCAATATACTTTATGCTGCCTTATATAGCAACTTCCCTCGCATTATTCAAATTTAATTGGTAAGTTGTAAAGAATACTGTTTTTAAAATATTACCTACAGTAACGATTACTTTTGTAACAATACATATGTGGAAAAGGATTTTTTTTTTTGATAGGAGAGTTTTGAATTTCTAAGCGTATAAGTTGTATGTATAAACCATTTAACATTTATTTTCGTCAACGTAATATTTTAGTGTATAAATTCAGTATAATATTACATTAGTGTACATAGAGTATTGAGTATGAGTTAATATCACAGTCGGGTGCGACCAGTACGTCAGTAGTAATCTAGTTTAGCGTAAAAATTCTCTACCAACCAGTCGTACTTCCACGTGTTATTGAGAATCGTTTCTGGCGCAAAGTAGGAATCCCTGGACTTAGAGACTCTCAGAAGACCGGTTTTCCCGTCCAGCCACAGTCCGCTACTTATTAGGTCCTCGACGAACGGCACGTCGATAGTCTTCTCGATATAAATCTCCTTGGACTGGACTTTATTGCGAAGACCGATAATAATATTCGCGGGGGCCTGGCACAGATTGCAGTACCACCCACCGTAGTGATTCAAATCCCCTATGACTAATCCCAAAATATCTCTCTCGCTGTTGTCTCCGTCCAACTGTTGTCGCAGTACAAGCGAGTTGGACTGATAGGCGTTGCGCATCAAACCGACGGTGTATGCGCCGAGCGTGATCGTTGTCTTGAGCGGATGCTGCCAAAAGAAGCCGTATATCGACCATCTTAATCTAAATCCGATGGGCTGAGGCCAACCATCGTACACCTTGAGGAACATTAATGCCCTGGAGTTCAGTATCTGCTCCGGCTCCGTCGTAACGTAGATATCGTCGTCCCTTAAATTCTGCACGACACTTCTGATTTTCTCCCATACGTATCTCGATACTATCCTGGATGGTTTGCGGGACTTGGTCGCCACGTTGATGTACAGGATCTTCTTTTGCTCTCGCTGCAGCAGCCCCTTGGACAGCTTGTGCCGAAAGTTATCCTCCGCATTGTTGAAATCACAAATTACGAAGAGATCCACCACATTGTAAAGTTCCTCCACTATCACCTCGGCGATCGCGGAATTATAGTCGCTCAGAAAGAAGGTGTGAATGACGTGCCTGGCGGTCTTGCGACGTTTTAGGCTTATGTTCTGTTTCGACGCCATTATTGCTCTCCACACGACTTCCGGCTGTCCGCAGTCCAGGCCGTGCCACCCTTGATTGCAGATACATCTTTCCAAGTGCTCATTGCTTTTCATCTTACGCTGGTCCACTCCATATTTCCAGCACACGGTATGATTGTATACTTCAAACAGCCTAAATGTCTTGACATCCTTCAACGTTATCTCTCCATTGATTGTCTGGTAGATTGGCGACTTTTTACGATTGCCCTGATTTACGTGTAGTTCCTTCAATAAAAGAAAACAATTAGTTTTAGAGTATTTCGAGTGAATGAATCATTTTACAACGTCAATCGCATATCCGCAGCACCTGCGACGGTTCAAACTTGACGAAACTGACGGATGCGCGAGTCGTTGACGCAGTTAGCTCGGCTGGCGGAGTTGTGGCGACATAGATCATAACAATCAGAACTTGCAAGACCAACAGAGTATACAGCAACGCCAGCTTCCCATCTAGACGGACCTGCATGGCACCGATCCCTGCGCTCAGACAGTTCAATTTCTCATCTTACGTTCCTGAAATCTTGCTAGCCGTCTGAGACATCTTCGTTGAGATTACAGTCTCACAAGTATCATCTGAGAACAGAATCAGTAACTTGAATTTATATTTTTATCAATTTTCGATTTTAAAAAAATCCATAATATTCTCTATATTGTATGTCTCTATTTAAAGCCTATTGTAGATATGTGATTCGTTTTAGAATACAGGATGAAATTTTATTTATAACTTTATGTGCAATGCAGAGAGAACAATTGAAGAATCGGAATGCGTACGCGTATATCTATTGAAGTACATACACACGTCGAAGAAGAAATTTATCCTGAAAACCGTCCGGGATTATAGATCGTTTCAAGTGAGCTAACACAAAAAATTGATTGACCTCATTTCTCGATACATTTTTCATATTTTTCATCATTCACACGATAATCTTTTCAGTCGTGCGAGGTAAGCGGCATTGTCGCTGATCCGTCGCACTGCAGAGAATATTAGTCGTCCGCCAATTGGATTTCGCGCGAGTTAAACGTCCCGGCAGCCTCCGCCCCGCACTCGGAGCGTGTCATTGCCCACAACAATTATTACGTAATAAAAGCGTCGCTCACAATGCGGTCCGATGACGACGACGACGCCTTCGACGATGATCTCACCAGGACCCGCTCGTACGGTGACGTCACCGCGGCGCAACGTGCCATTTAATTTACGGTGCCCGCCGGACCAGACGCCGATTCTGACCAGATTTTGATCAGATCCCACGGCGACTACAGATCGGTGACCGGCGACGTGCGACACCGCGCATACCTCTAGTCCCGTCGATAGTCGCTGCCTGACTCAGGCTGACTGGCTGTTGCGGGGGGAGAAATGGGGGGAAGGCCGCCCCCCGAGATCCAGGTGCACCTTCTGCCTCTTCCTCCCCCGGCCGGGCAACGGCGCGTACCGCGACGACGTGAAAAACCACGCCCGAGCGCCGCAGCAGCCGGCGATCCCGCCCGTTGTGCTCGCCGACGAACACACTCTCGCCGATCGCGACTATTCGCAGGGCGCACGCGTCTTACGCCGGCGTCTCGTCAGGCTGTATCTATGTGCCACTCCACCGCCCCGCGTTGCGATGCATGAGTAATCCGTCCTGCGGACGAGGCGGACCCGCCCATGAGTCAGAAACTGGATCATTAATCCGAGAATTAGCGAACCAGGCTCGAGGAAAAACGGTGGCAACTTTCTCACAGAATCTCTCTTCGCAGCCAGAAACGATTCCCGAAGCCCGCATGCTTGTAGTCATCATGGTGGCCTCTTGGTCCTCCTTTACAGGCGCTCGATTTGACGATTTCTCTTCGGGGCGATGCCCCGCACATGTTTACGATTCCTTGTATTTTTATGGGAAAAGTATATCGATGTAATAAATAAAATAAGATAAAGCAAGCAAAAGAGATATAATGTACGATGCAGAATGAGGAGCCTTTAAATGACGTTACGATTCCCTCTGTAGTTTTTTTTTGTGTAAATATATATATATATATATATAAATCTATAAATTTGTAATATATGTATATATTTAAATTGTAATACATATAAATTTATGATTATTAGACGTTACAAAGTTATGTTGGAGTAATAAAGGAATAATAATGCTTTGTTCAAGGTATCCATCGCAGGTATTCGTGGGTGACACGTTTTGCTACCTATCGGGAATGACTTTCGCTGTCGTCGGTATCCTCGGCCACTTCAGCAAAACGATTCTATTGTTTTTCATTCCACAAATAATCAATTTTCTATACAGTGTGCCGCAATTATTTCATCTTGTACCGTGTCCTAGACACAGATTACCAAAGTAAGTTTTCTGAACATGAAAAATAATTCCGTCAGAAAATTCTATTCCGAAAGATCTGTTCGCAATGTGTATTTTATTTGCAGATATAATGAAAAGATGGACAAATTGGAGCCTAGTGTAACTGTATTTCACAGTTCGGATGTTAACTTACTTGGTATTATAACTTAATGTATCTTATATAAGGAAAAAATTATTTGTATTTAGAATTTTATTTTACTTTATTAGGAAGGCTGATAATGTGGATATTTAAAACATTTAAATTGATAAAGTGGCAAGAAGATAGAGGAGGCATTGTGACTTGTAATAATCTAACTTTGATTAATTTTATACTGATCAAAGCTGGTCCATTGAAAGAACCGACAGTTACTTCAATTTTGCTCATTATTCAGG
>VBVQ01004110.1:0-15952 GCA_011636635.1 Tetramorium simillimum
AAATATTATCGAAAATTCTTGAAAGAAGAATAGCTTAAAATATTTCATTACATTGTAAACACATAATACATATATACACAGTAAATTATAAAAATTGTAAAAGATTTCGTTAGAAGAATATGAAAAGTTAAAGAGATATTGGATAAATTAGCAATATTATTTTCTTTTTGATAATATTTAGAAAAATTTGTTGCTTATATAGGAATGCAGAGGAGCTTTTCCCGTAGTAAAATGTACATACTGCAGATCAGAATTCCAGCAAACCATGTAAGTGCGGGAACAAATTGTTTCTGCTTTCATGAAAATTGCCTATAAAATAAAACAAATTAAACTGTATTATTTTAACTGTTTCCATAGAAAGGGTAACACAAGCACTATATGTAAAAAGTGTGAGCAAAATGTAAAATCCTATGGAAAGCCATCAGCTTGCGAATACTGCAATACCATTGCTGCGTTTATTGGTAGTAAATGCCAACGGTGTACAAATTCGGAGAAACGTTATGGACCGCCGGTCACTTGCGAACAATGCAAGCAGAAGTGTGCCTTTGATAGACAGGACGAGGATAAAAAGGTAATGCGAAGATCTTGTGCTTGTTGCTCTCAATTTTTGAAGGAGTTAATTTCTAACTATGCAATGTATATCTGCTGATATAGAAATTAATTTTTGTACTGAAAATTATTATCTTCCCCCATTGTTTTTTTTCTTTTTTTTTGTATATAAATACATTGACACAATTTACTTTCTCTAAGAATACATATGAATACTTGACTTATATTTTCCCTAAATCTGCATATTATGAATTACTACATGTTTTTATATTATTAATCTTATTTTTTAAAGTTTGTTGCTTCAAGTATTCCTTAAATAATAATAAATATTTGTGTTCTATGAAAAATTTATACATGGAATAAATAAATTTATAATGAGATTTATATATACATGGTTCTCTTAGTACAAGACTTTAAATTCAACATTTCATTATCCTTCTTATTAGTCTGAATAATTGAGAGTAGTTCTGTATGCTATTTCGCTATGCTATTTTCCGAGTCCATACATTTGACTTCCTGTCACTTTTCTTTTTTTAGAGAGCGAATAAGCATCAAGTGTAATTTCTCAGCTAAGACCTCTCACTCTCTTTCTCTCTCTCTCACTCTTGTTGGTACATGGTAATTAATCTACTCTACTGCAATGCTACTTAATCGGTTACGGTGATGTTTTGGTTTTTAGGTAGACGGCAAGTTATTATGTTGGCTGTGTACACTGTCGTATAAACGAGCATTGGCAAAGACAAAGCAATCAGATGCAGACAGAAGAGCGCATATGAAATTGGCACAACAGCGGGCCGCGAAGCACAAAGAACAAAAGTAATTATCCAAATACATAATGTTACAAAGTAACTCTTGATAGCTTTAATATTGTGTGTGTGCACCACAATTTTTCACAGAATGCTCCATGCGAGATGCATATTCGATAAACATACACTTTAAATTGTATCAATAAAATTCTCAATTATATATCTCGTATATGTTTTCTGTTGCAGATTAAAGGGTCATAATAAAAGACCACACAGAGTCGATGTAACAAAGCTGCCGCCGCAGACCGAAGGCGGAGATACAAATGGTCCTACACCTGCAAAAGCGGTACGGATGGTCGGTGTGCACGACCCTCACGATCCAAACAGCTCGGATCACGTAGTAGCAGTCACGCAGCTCAAAGAAAAGATAGCGCATCTTCAAAAGCAAATCAACATAAAAGATAGCCAATTATTAGCAAAAGATAGACAAGTAAGTGAAAGATTTTCCAGAAGCTTTTTATAAATGATAACATGAATAATGCATAATCGATATTTTGATTATAGATTACTGAACTGAAGGCAAAAAACTTCACGTCCGAGACAGAATTGCGTAATAAGATGAAAACTTCAGAGAAAGAGTACGAGGCAAAAATCTCCACCATGCAGCACAAGATATCTAGTTTGTTGAAAGAAGTAGCTTCATTATCGAAAACGTCCAAGCGAGGTGATAGAGTGGCCGCCACCAGGACGGAAGCTGGGACCAATAGTGGAAGCGGAACAGACAGTCCCGTACCTTGATAAGGTAGGTATACCTGATTTTCGTTGTCTCCATATTCGCATTTTAATGGAACAAATTAATATGTATCAAGTGAAATCGCAATAACAACATGAAATCGTGTTACCCGATATATCCTACAAATTGAAAGCCCTATTTTTCGTATTGTTTCCAGAGAATTGGTTAGCTGTGACAACATACTCAAATGACCGTACTCGCGTATAAATCATGTGATTATACATTATGCATATAGTTAATTGTTTCCATTAACAAGGCGAAATTGTATTATTTTTCTAATTACTATAGGAATGTATATTATTCTCTCAATATGCACTAGAGAAAGATCGTATTCGTGTCTCCATTTAGGGGAGATCGATGATACAATTGTAAAATTTATACATGATAATTTAGAAATAGCTTTCTTCCCTTTTAATTTTTTCGGCGATTGCCAGTTTTGTAATTGCTCGCCGGAGATATCGATTTTTATGGTGAAAGACTAGCGAAATTGTAATAAAATTTAAATCTCGTTTTGTGCCACGAAGTTATGTGAAATTTTGTATTTCATGGAGATTTCGAGACATACTCGAATTGTTTGTACATGCATGTGGAAACAATAAGTGACAGCGTAACTGTGGCATTTAATTATTTATGATAATGATAATGTAAACGAAACGAACGCTGAATCAGGATATTATGACCTGTAGATCAATTTACAATAAAAGCTGAAAAACTTATTGTCCTGGTTCCACATATCCAGTTCACGTCCATGTCCACGTCATTCGTTATTCTTTTCCCCTCGCGTGTGTTATCGTTATCGAATCGTGACTTCTGCGTCATTTCAAGCATCAACGGTAGGATATAAATGATATCGGCAAATTATAACGATATATGTGGGTATGGTAGTGATATGTGCATATAAATATCCAACAGCCATATATTTATTCTTTATTTTAAGAAACAAATGCTAATTGAGCATTACCTATTCAATAATTATAATGATAATAAATGCGTAACAATTTCACTATATATATATTTATATATATATGTATACGAAGTGTAAGGATAATTAACATTTAATTTATAGTCGTTTAAATATGTACGAGCGCGTGCACGCGTGCGCGCGCGTGTGCGTGCACGGTACAGTTGGATCGTTATCATTTATTATTACGAGATGATAGAACTAAATATTGCTTGTTTGTTCTTGAGGCGGTTAGTCGCCCTCGCTTGTCGCTTCCTCTCGATATTTCACTACTTTCAGCGTATATATTTACATGGTCTTCACCGTTTGCCTCTTTACGCGCTGCGCCGTGTGCTGCTCCCTTCTCCCGTTTTCAACGTATCGCTATTAGCGTTCAAAGTCCTAAGCACCTAGGTTTCTCCTCTAGCTCCGTTTTAACTTCGTTATTCCTAATAGTGCTCTCAAAATGCAGGCAAGGCGGGGAATCGAGGCAATGTACAGAATGACACTCAGTCATGAAGAACGTCACCAGAAACCGTGACCGTCACCAAAAGAAATTTTATTATTGCTTGAAATGCGATATTATTGTGTAACGAGCCTTGAAAACAATTTTTTCTAGGTCGTTGCTTCCACTTCGTCTCGCATCTCGTATGCTTTCAGTGTCGTTTTGTAAAGTAAATTCTTTACAGAACGGTACTGAAAATACGCGCGTAGATTTCTCATACAACATCCGAGAAGTTCCTGAAGCGTGATCACGGCAGCGTCACTAGTATACTATCGCTAGTGCAGCACACGTTATATTGTAACTTTTTTTTATTGTTCGGCACCCCGTAGAATGCCCGCGAATCGTCCACGTTGCCTGGTTATTAAAGGGTATATCAGCAAATCAGTGTAAAGGCCTTGTGAATCTACGTTACATCGTCTCGCGTTCGTGTTTGCGAGCCCAGTTCGAACGCTCGTTAAACTTATTACGGTATGATTGCCGGGACAATCGAGGAGGAACTCTTCGTTCGAGTGCGTTCGACAGTGTCCGGCGGGCAGGTGATGAATAGTACGAGGGGGGGGTAATAGGTAATTCTGGGTATGGAGAAACGCGAGGTTCATCAGTTTCGTAAAAATCTCGCACGCGAGCACCGCGGTCTCGACGTAGACAAGAATGATTATCGCGCATTCTCGCTACGTCCTGAAAGATGAAGGATTCGGCTAAAAATGGATTTCTTTGGATTTAAATTGTTGCGGCGTAGCGTCGCAACGCGAGGGGGAGATTCTTGCGAAACCGAAGTCTCGGAAGGTTCTTGCGAAGGAAGCCGAAATTTAGAACAATATAATGTAATACACTCCTGCATTCTTGAAAATCGCACATTCTCTCACTCTCGCTCTCTTTTCCTTTCTCACTCTCTCTTTCGCTTCGCACGGAATCGTATCGCGATGCACGTGACTCCTTAAAATCTCACAAACGCTCGATAGCCGTGTGTATATCAGTCTGCGATACGTCCTTTAGATTAGTATCTTTACGGAACGGCGACTCGGAGATCTCGGTCCCGTGTTTAAAAATTCGCTTCGTTCGTTAAAAAATTTCTTTCGTCCCCGTTCTTCGCGATGACGAAACCTCAGAGTCGTCACTCAGTAAGAATGAGTTGTTTCGCACCACGTACGGTAAGCTGCGCTCAGGATTAACTCGTTCGATCTTAGCTTAGCATTAATGGAAGTACGAATTTGCCGAATTTGCGTAAAACCAATGGAAGCTACAGGAAATAAAGACAGCGTTTTCGACAATTCGTTAATTCTAGCTTTTTACTTTTTGTGCTATATACAGAGGAAGCACGACGTAATCGAAGAATTCATTTGCGCACGTGATATTTTGATAAATCATTTCCGCAGAGATTTAATTCCATTTCGAAATATACACTTTTCTTAAGAAACGCCGTAATTGCACTATAATTCTCTTAAGACGTTTTGACTAGATTTCCTATCATAACTTTCGATTGTTCTCTCCTCTTTTAAATTTTAATTTTTTAAAGCTACGAGTATTTTCATCAAACTGCAGGATAATGAGGAGATATTTTTTTGCGATTGAAACTTAATTTATATAAAATATATTCTCCTTTAATGAATATTAAACGAAGAAAGATATATTTAATTCAGCCTAGCTGAAATAAATAGAAACATGCAGTATGGAAGCTAATAAGACAGCAATATTGGAAATATGTATTTATCGAAGATCAAAGATCGACAAAATACGAAGATAATAAGCGCGATTCAAAATTTCGGTGCACGATTTTACGTATTTTATCGCTTTATTCCGTAATTAAAGTCCAAAAAGAGCGAAGTCTCGTCATCGCTAGCTGTGCACCATCATACCGACAAGAAAATGGATCCTCGACGTAAAATTTGGATAAATGTTAACACGCTTGTTAAATCTAAAATCCCTTGCCTAGGAATGCTAAATGAAAGAGCACTTTCAATGTGCTAAGAAAGTTATAGTACATAACTTATACAAGTGCTGATCGTGTCCAAAGCACGAGTACAATAGAAGCGCACGTCGATAGTTTTAACGTTTTTTTTTTACACGCATAAATAAATTAATATCAATAATAAAATCTTTAACAAAATTTACTTCGCGGAAGTTAACATAAAGCGCAGTCTACCGTCCGCCAACCGACGACGACGGTATGCACGCATGTATGTGCGTACACACGCAAGTACACATACGCATATACATGTGCACACACGGATGTATATACACATATATAGGTATATTTATATGTATATATGTATAAAGGTATTCATAAATTAGAGCTCCTTATATTACTTCTTTTTAAATTATTGAATAATTAATAGTAATATTAATATATATACAGGTACAGGTCTCGTATAGTTGCAGTCGTGTCGTCACTATTATAGTTGTTCGAGTCTTTCTTGTTGTTACTCCTTGCTGTTGATTGTTCGCATATTACGCGAACACTATGACGGGTGCCGACAAAATCCGCCATTTTACACACCGACCTAAAATCTTAGCACGTCGAAGACTGCGAAATTTCATTTTAAGAATTATGCCTGAAATATGTTTAAAGTTAGTTTTCTCAAGGTGTTTAATGCCATGACAATCATCGCGATCTTCTAACGATATTTTTGAATAAAATCTTCCTAAATTATTTAAAGTTAATCTTTTTAACAAAAAGATTTAAAAAAATTTTGAACCAGACTTTTGTGAAATTGAAATTAAATTTCTTAATAGTTTGCATTTTTAATTAAATTTTTACACAATTAAAATGGATTTTTTAATACGTTTCAATTTGATATTTCTACATAAACATAGCATTGAATGAAATAAGGAACAATAATAAATCTTTTTACACACAGCTATTTTCGAGAGCAATAAAATCAATGTAAAAAGTTACTTTATAAAATTATTCAACTGGAAGCATTTTAGCATTTATTCGAATCATTAAAAGTTTCTTCATTATAATGCGTCTTCGACGTGCAATTCTAAAATGCACCGTGGAAAAGTAATTGAGAAACTCGAGTGACTTTGGTACCATTGTTTATGCGAACATCCTCCCTATTTCTTCTGAAATGGCAGCGTTACGATCTTTTCAAGCGATTAAACCTAATTATTTCGAACACCACTCTCCCTTTCGTTGATAACGCTACGATAGAAAAAATATAGAAACGAGTATTTACAAGGATAATTTACAAGGAAGGAACTTTATGCGCGTTTCTAGACAGAACTTCGTCGGCTTTCCTAGAAAAAAAATCCATTTTCCCTTTTTTCATATCGTCTTCGGTATTAAAACAAAAAAGTTCCAAGTGTCCGCTAAAAAATTAGGCAGTTGTTGATCAATCGATTAAATTTTATGCATTAAGTGCGATTAATGATGATTGATCATTCTACGGGTTTACAATCTTCCCTTATGTTTTTCTCATTATTTGGAGAAATACTTATACAAATCATCTTAAATTTTGATGAAATATGGTCAGCTTGTAGAAAAAATAGATTAAATGAAACAATTAAAATCTAGAATCTTTATTTCTACTAACATCATTCAAGTTTAGCTTTCAAAATTATTCTAACAATTTAACATCGCAATTTCAAAATTATAAAAATTGAAGATAATGAGAATGAATAATAAGAATAATGAAAACAAGTAAAAAATGTTTTAAATATTATTTCATCACAGCATGTGCTTAAAATGTGTATAAAATTTTCTTTTTAAGAAAAATTATTTTTCGTCTCCACAATGGACAATTATATAGTTTTAATTCTCAATTTAGGATATTAATAAAAACTTGTCAAAATTATTTCATAGTTTTAAAAATTTACCATAATTTCATCGAAATTAAGAAGGAAAGCTTGCGAATATTTCGCGCATGACGTTATATGCTCTGTACTTTACTGCCATTCCAAAGAAGGAAAGCTCTCATCTCCGTTCTCTATTCTGGTCAGTCGCGAGCAAATCTCTTACGTTTCCACGATTGCATTTTACGCCCGAGCGAAAAGGAGTTCATACCCCATCATGCGATTTATGTACTTATGTAACGTTATGTAATGTACTTATGTACACTCGATAATGTGTGGCTGGGATGTTTCTATGACGCTCGGCCGGCCCACAGAATTTTCCAGGTTGTGGAGCGACGTGGAGTGTGGACCATGCGTCGATCCATGCCTGTCGTAATTATCGATGTGTTCCAACTCGCATTCCTTGGGCATATTTCCTGCAAGGATAATATATCCGCGTCCAGTATTATTCTCATCTCCTTATTTAAAATTCCTAACTAATTTATTCTGCTTTTGAATAATCGGTCAATTTTTCCGAAGTCTTAAACGTATATCTTTAAATTTGCCGATTAATATGAATTTTCCTTCTGATTATTTTAGAACGACATGTCAGAACAAATAAGCTTTCTTCATTCTATTTTGATTAGATTAGTAGACTTATCGAAAATTCATACTTACCAACATTCATGTCAGGACCATACTCATAATACGTCGGCGAACCCACAGCCGCGGCAAGTGCAAGCTCGTCCTCGATGTTATTTGGTCTGCAGCTCGTTGTCTTCCAGTGGGTCCTGAGGCCGCTCGCGCTAATGTACTTTTTGTCGCAACCCTGGCAAGTGTAGGGTCGTTCGTTTGTGTGCAATCTCTTGTGCAGTTTTAGATGAACGAATTGGGTGAACTTGGCGGGGCAGAGGTCGCAGGCATACGGCTTTTGACCGGAGTGCAGTCTAAGGTGGGTCTTTAGATTCGAGGTCGAACTGAACCTCTTTTTGCATATCTCGCATTGATGTGGCTTTTCACCTGAGGACAACAAAAAAGTATTGACAAATATGTAAATATATTATTATTTTAAATTTTTGGCAATAGATCTCATAATAATATATTTTGCTTGAATTCTTGATAAGCAAGTTTTGTTTGTCATAACTATACTTTGTTAGGTTTTTGCAAAAATGGGGATATATTATATACAAAAAAATAGAAAATAATTGTTTTTTAAAGATTTTAAATAAATCTAAGTGTTGCAAAGCGGAGATCTTATGAAATACATTAATAATTTATTATTACATTAGTATATTAAAAAGCTGAAAATATCATTTTGATTGTTATTTCGACAATTACGTGAAAATTCAGATTAGTAAGCTTACCGGTATGTACGAGATGATGCTTCTGAAGGTGCGCGAGTTGTGTGAAACTTTTAGTGCAAACATTGCACTTGAAAGGTCTCTCGCCAGAGTGTGTCCTCAGATGTACCTTGAGATTCGATAGCTGACCGAAGGTTTTGCAGCAGACGTTGCATTCGTAATGCATCTTGCCGTCCTTCTTCTTGAGCGGATAAGGCAACGACCTGTAGCCCCTCGAGCCCTGAGAATTGGGGCTGAGGGAGCCGCTCTGAGAACAACCGTGGTCGTCCGGCGACAAGGAGCTCGCCGGCGAGTATCTGTTGAGCGATGACGAGGAATTGGGATGGATGGTGAGACCCGGATGGTGGCCGAGGTGGAGATTGTGCGTGCCAGTGATCAGCGCTTGATTACTGTCGATTTGCATGGTCGACGAGGTGGGCAGCTGATGGCCACCGCTGCTGGTGGCCTCCAGTCGCCTGCCGTCCGTGGCCCTCTCGTAGACGACATTGCCACTTGGCGTAGGCGAGTAGGCGCTGCAATTGATAGACAGTGACGCGCCCATATTGTGGTGCAGCGAGCCGTTTTGGTGACCATACAGACTGCCGTACGGACTATAGGACGAAGGCGACTGGACCGGTGAAATCGGCGAGACGCTCTGATTGCTGCTGCTGCTACTGGTACTGCCGGCAGAGTTCGGGTAAACCGGACTGGCGGACTCGATCTGACAGCCGGCAGCCCCTGAGCTACCGGTGTAAAGGATCGTCGTTGGGGTGGGTACACCGTTCTGACTTGACGACGGCGACGGCGATTTGGTCTTCCGCTTGGGCGGACAACCGTTCGCCGTCGTAGACGCCGAATGCGGACTGCTGGAGGACGTCAGCATCGTGCTAGATGACAGCACGCTCGTACTGGAATGTATACCACCGCCGGCGTTGCTGGACGAGTGCAAACTTCCGGGATGCGGTGGCAGGCTGCCGTTGCTTCCACCGGTGCTCGAATGCAGTCCTCCTCCAGTGCTGGAGTGCAGATTGCCAGTGGGGCTCTGCATGCTAGGTAGCGCGCCACCGTTGCCGCTGGTCGAGTTCACGCACGAGTCTGTTTGTAAGGGCAAGTTCGAGCTGGAGTCTGGACTACAGGGTAGAATGTTTCCATAACGATGGGACTTCTTGTAAGAATATGCCATCTCGGTGGGGCTGGAGGGTGGCGGCGTCACTGAGTCTACATGAGTTTGATGATGCATCTGATGATGCTGATGATGCTGTTGCGAGCTGCCATTGTGATGATGATGGCTGTGGCTATTGTTATTGTTGTCTGTGCTGTTACGTAGCAGAATGTTCTCCAGGATAGAACTGCTGGGGTTGGCTAGGTAGGCGGGTCTGCCAGACATCGGCAGATTACCACTCTTGACCTCCGGCTCGTAGAAGGGTTTCATGTTCTTTTCGGATATCTCATCCTCGTTCACGGTCGACAGCACCGTGCTCTTCTGCAGGATGATAGGTGATACCGGCTTCTGGAGTTCCGGGGTGACTGCCCGGCTAGACAACTCCTGGTCTTTGTCCTTTGTCGGGCCGTCAGCTATACCTTTTGTCGCCTGGAAGTTACCGTAAGTCTTGGAGATCTTGATCTTTACTTTTCTGTATTCGTTCTTCGCTGCAGTGTTATCTTGCTTCAGAATCTCATCGTTGCACACTGACGATTTGGCGTTCTTACTAAAATCCAGCACGTAATTGTTCTCACTGTCGGATTCACTGCTTTCCTCAGGTGGTGTCAGGATCTCGTCGTGATAACCATTTGAATGATAACCCTCGTCTGACCTCACAGAACCATCCGTTGGCGTCATCTGACGTCTCTCATAGATCGACGAATCTTTCAGTGGCGATATCACGTCGACGGCAGGCGAAATTTCCGTTGGTAGCGTTGATTGTTGTACTTGTTGTCCTGAAAAAATAATTAATAATATATAAAAATCTTTTCAATAATAAATGTCGTTATAAATACATTGACTCGCAAAACTGATCAAATTATACCATTGTTACGAATATCTTTTGAAAATTCGCGAACAAAAATATCTGCACTACGATCGTAATTTGTTTGTTTATATGTTGTGTTAATATTGAAAGGTTATTTTCAAACCAATTGTCTCCTTTGAATCAGTTAATAATAACATTTTGATCAATTTCAAAAATATATTTAAATAAAATTAAATACAACCCATACAGCATAGGAAGATTACAATTCAGGCATATAAGCGAGAAAAATGTCTCCTGTTGGCTCTTTTATCTATTCTCATTTAAATAAAATTTACTATTGTATTCTACAGTCAAACATCGTATTGCGCATTATTTAAATAACGTCTTTATTATGAACTTGTCCCTCAATGTCCATTCTCATTCTGATGATATATGCGCAAAATGAAGTCTAACGTGATCAGAAACAAATGTAATAAGAAATGAGAAAGCAGCGCAGGAGAAGAAGTTTACTTTACGAGCTTTCAGTTCACAACACAGCCAAGTTCGCAAAACAGGATTTCATTATACAGACATTCGATTGCACTATATAGATTTTGGAACAGTTCTTGTACGTATCTATTGTTTTACTTACCTGCTTGTTCCGTACTGCTTATGAGTTATGCTAGCATGTAGGATTTTATGTATAAGACCTATTGGAGATATATAGTCGAGTGCACACAAATGTGAATTTGTCGTAAATTCACTGTAACTTTGCTCTATTCTGTATGTCTACAATGTTTCTCTATAACTCGCAAAATCGCTTTAGTATAGCTGAAAAGTTCTTTGCTGTATGAGTGGACATATACTGCTCCTCTTACGATTTCAATTTCGAATAAAATTGTATCATGCCACATCAATTATCGTTTAAATAATCAGAATTTCTATTTTCTAAAGAAAATGAACTATAAACACAGACAAAATGTATCATAAAATATAGAAATGCATGAATAATTAAATGAAAATGAATACAAGTTATAAATGATAGTTTCCTTGTAACATTAATCGTTTTAATTTATTACAAATGTTGAAGGTATTTCGAGATTTCGATTTGCGCATTAGATATTTCCATGTTATGATTTAATTTCCACGTTATTAGCTTAAGGTGAATATATATCTACTTACGTATTCTCTGAAGCATCAGCTCACCGGTGAGCGGATAATTGAGCCTTTCCGCGAATTCCCTGCAGTACCAAACCAGCAACTCTTGATGCGGTAATATCGGCTTGATCGTGTAAAAATAAATGTTCATCTGAAACACGGGTATAGCAACAATCGTGAGCTTTTTTCCTGTGCATAATCTAGACGCGATTTGAAATATATACTTCTTCGCAAGATGTTCTCCGCAAAATTGCTTTACCTTATACTGGCATGCTATTAGGTTTTGCGATTCGGACGAGTAGGCGGGATTCACGTAACGCATCCAATTCGATTTCTGGACGTCATAACCATCGATGTAATAGAACAGCTCGTTGTTCTTGTATACCTGGATAATGCGAAAATCTTCCTTTACATTCACAATGATTGAAACAGTTTCATAAAAATATTATTATAATTTAATGATATTTTTAATTATGTATTCGCGCGCAATATTAATGTTATTAATAGATATATTCCAATCATATCAAAAAACATGAACATCTAAAAAATTATATAGAGATCTAAAAATTATTTAAATGTCTTATATATTCCTAAAGTTTTGATAGCATTTTTAGCTGACACTAAACATTGCTCGACCACTGTTAGCTCGTCCTTCATAGTATAAGTTGTTAATATCTAATAATATATTTTTTGACCATGATTATCAGTGATTATAATTCAAAATTTTACAATCCAAATCTTTCTAATTATTCTGTGTATTATCGTAAAAGTACATACAATTTTTTTTTTTATTATGATTAGGTAACTGAACAATTATTACTAAAAGATTGGTTATATTATATAAGTTAACGTTCGCGTTCGTTAGCTTTTATTGCAATTTGTATGTATCGTATATCATGCGAAGATCTCGTGAAGGAACCAAGTAATCGTCGTAACGAATTGATAAGTTATGAGGCATCAACGGCTTCTCGCGGGTTTCGCTTTAAGGCTCGCTAGATAGGTTGAAACCAGTTTCTGGTCTTTGCTGGCTTCTCCTTCCATCCTAGCTTTTTTCTACGTTTTCTTTTCCTTTTTTAAATTTTTGTTAGCGTTGTGTCGAATCTATCTACGTTAACGCGGCGAAAAGTTATATGCCGCATAATCTGAATATCTCGGTTGAATAAAAGATAAAATTGGCCTTACCCGCCAGAAGTACTTCCGGTTCGCATCTGCCGGTACTGAATCCTTCGTGTACACCTGGCCGACCAGAGGGCCGAAACGTGTCCCTTTGGGGATGTAACCGGTGCTCCACACACCCAACACCTGTCACATATGTAATTTCCGATTAATTGAGTCGAGTGAAATCGAGGGATGATGTATATTTGAAGCTTAAATATCAATTTAGCCTCTTAGTTCTCATCTCGTAATTTATACATCCATCAAATTTTATAACTGAAATTTCTCTTTAATAATTCGTAATATTTTATAACTTGACTAAATTTTTTATTTTTTGATAAAAGGTATTGCAAATGTGTAAAAAAATAAATGAAAAGGATTAATAAGTAATTGTAAGTTTTTTCGAATATATATTTACTTTAATTTGAAATCATAAATCAAATGTAATTCATAATAGATTCGCAATTCGAAATCCGATAAAGAAAAATTGCGCTGCCGAAAAATTTTTCTTTATGTTTTTAAGCTTCGTCCGGGAAATGGCAAAAAGTACCAAAATGTATAAATGATCGGTGATTGGTAAAAGCGCATTGTTTGCTTCCTCCGATATTCTCATCGTTCTCATCTATTCCAGCGTTGTGTTAAAATACGCGGATATCGGCAGAAGATAGAACCTATTTTCATTCCGGCTCACGTTAGAATAGAATTCACCCTATTGCATAGAAACGTCCATTCGGCAAAACTAATTTAACTCTTCGGTGCTTTCAGTCCAGCGCGCGCTTCCGATGCTTTTGTTTCTCTTTTGACAAACGGAAGCTCGACCGATGGACGTCGATTAGCCCATCGTGCGCTTCTACTTCTCAATATATTACATCGTTGTGGCTCGCGAATGTTTCAGCTTCCCCGCCGGACTCGAAATTTCGTAAGCGGCATAGAGAAGCTTCAAGTAAAAGTTTTGCGCCGATTATGCCGAACATTCTTGCCGCGCCGAGAAAAATATAACGCGATTCGACTTCGTCTCTAGGTCATGCCTCGTAAGTTAATTAGCTCCGTCTCTCGGTCAAGTTTGATTTTATATCATCGTTCGGCCAACGCCTTTTCGCTTCATATCTATTTAAAACCTATCTAAAAATCGTTTTTCTCTGTTTTTGTTTTTCTTTGAAATTCATGTGTTTCATTCATTCTCCCATTTTATCTCCCTTCACAGGTAACGTTTGATGGGGAATTGAAAAAATTAAAAACAAATTACTTCCTAAAAATTATGACATATGCTGCGTTGAATAAACTCAAAATTACATTAAATAAATTGTAATTAATATTATAAGATTCTACCTATAAATTATAAACTATAACAGACAACGGAAACTCTAATGGATAACAAATTGAAAGTTTGATTATCTCTAAATTTCTACTAGTCTAAATTTCTACTTATTGTAGTGTAGATTAACGATTAATGTTGCTAATATCTTGAAATTCTAAAGTTTTTGTAATTAAATGGCACTTAACGTTTTGCTTTAAAAAATTACAATTTTTTTCGGAAATGATCAGTTTTCTCGTGCAACTTTGCGCGAATTTAGCTGGCATCGAAAAATTAATAACTCGATGAGATTCGCGACGAAACATGCGGCTCCTACCGAGGTAATTTCGGAATAAGTTTCTTCTGCGAAACAACATACATCGTTGAGGGCCTGAGAGGGTTTGAGGACCAGGTTCCGCGGTAAGGACGCCTCCGCGCGATTAGTATCGCCCGGCGATGCCGACACATCCGGTACCAAATATACAGCATGCTGTTCGAATTCTTCCTCCCTCAAGGTCGCGTGATCCCACTCACTGGCCTCCATCCTTCACTGCAAACAGAACCGGAAATTGTTGTTAATTTCAGGATGTCGGGAAAATTTCGCGAAAATATTCCCTACTTTTTTTTATATTTTAATAATGTATTTATTTACTATATTTGGTATACTTGGTGCATTTACAACGCATCAGACTAAAAATTAGATTAACAAAATTATTTCAGGAGTCTTTCGTTCCATACATCTGTCGCAAGATGATCTTAAATTATGAATTATAGTAGAAACGACGTTTCAGCTTAGAGACTCTTTCATAATCTTAAATAGTAGAAGCTAATTTATCCCTGTGGTAGCCCCGAAAAGCTGCATATAATCGAGGGACGGATTAAATGTCCATTTAAGAGGATTATGCAGCAGGGAGCTTTGAATTTTTACGGTATGTTTTGTGATTATTAATTCTATCATATATATCGCCGTCACACGCGTGTTATCTACCACTCGTTATTCGATCCTACCTGCTAACAATTTCGTATATTCCATTCTCGCCCGTTCAATAACACTTCGAATGAATAATCGAAGCTTCGCCATTGATGCCCACTATTTTTTACCCATGCTGTTTTTTTTATAGATTTACGTTTTTTTATTTTTATCGTCGAGCAAACACTCGATTAAGCTCAGGCTTCATCATTAAGTCTCGCAAAAGTTAACCGGCGCGATCGTTATCGAAGGAATAATTAAAAATCCTGACGGTGCGCAGTTCTATTCCTCGCTTCGTGTATTCGCGCAACTCCGGGAAATGATAAATTTACAATAAACTCGAATCGAGACACGAACTATTTGGAACCGACTAAATTGATGTAGAAATAAGTAACAAATGAAATGAAGACTGTTAACGGTCAGTAATAAAAATAGTTTCTCGATCATACGACTGTATAATACTACTCTGTGACGATATTGGTTCGGATGCTGTGTTCTAAACAGAACTCGAAATAATCAATGTCCGTACAAATTCGAAATAATACCACCACTTTACGTGCAGCTAGAGATCGTTAAAACATCAAATCAATATGAAAAAAAAAAAAATTTTCCACGAATATAAAATAATTGCCGGCACGAAAAATGTCATTGAACGATTCGCGATCCAGTTTCCTCGACAGTGCCGACTCTTCAATTTGCGGTGGTGCAACACTTTAACACCGCGAAAGTGAAACCCGTCCACGCATTGATCGACTGCAGGGGCTGTCTCTTATACACAT
>VBVQ01004111.1:0-15951 GCA_011636635.1 Tetramorium simillimum
ATGTATGTGTGTGTGTGTGTGTGTGTGTGTGTGTGTGTGTGTGTATAAATATCGTGGATCGTTGGTTTCAAATTTAATTCAATTATTTTTAACACATTTCAAATTTAATTCAATTATTCTTAACACATTCTATTTAAGATTTCTCAATTTCGCAGATGGAGAGGAGGGTAAATTAGGTCATTAAATTACCGCAGGATGCAAGAATATAAATCGCTCTCGGGGACAAATTTGTTGGAAGGATTGATTGAGAGCGATTTCCAAGTTGCTGTTGGTCGTTACAGTTCCTTGCACATCATTGTCGTTACTCTGGAAACTCTGCTGCTTCTTTGTCTTGAACCAGGTTCGTCCGTCGTATCTCACACTCTCTCTCTCCTCCTCCTCCTCCATCCCTCCTCTCTTTCTCTTTCTCTTTTATTCAATGTCTTCATTTTTCCACTTCACATCATCCTTTTGACGAATGCATCGATACTGTTTCCTTATGTGTCCCTTCATTTCTCTTGGCGAGGCATTCGATTTGGCACTCACGACCGATAAACTCTTTGCCAGAAACGACCATCCCACTCCTGATTTCTTACTTGGTATGTGCCGATCGTCGATCGTCCATTTTCTGCATGTAAACGTCGAGACTAACGTCAAGGAATCTCAAGTAATCACGGAAACGTTCGGAGGAAACTACGCAGAAAAACGATGAATCCAACCAGTTGTATTACGTAATATCGTTGGCGTACTGAACTTCTATTAAACGAACCATACTATCATTATATTAAAAATATTTGTCTGAGATAGTAACATTAAAAAATCGCCGATTATCGTACTTTATATTATATAATTCTATACTAACTGCTATTATTTGTAGGTATACTATAGCGATTTTAGTTTTTATTTTATATGTAATACCGAGTTTGATCCGCTGCAGTCGACAAGTGTTTTGAGATATTAGACCGGCATAGAGCGTGCATTATTTAGCACGTCGGTCGCGTTGAGACTCATCCTCTGTCGCGCAATTTACCGTTCGTCGTCCCTTTCCTCTACCTCGCGTGACGCGAAAGACGCGGCAAACCGCAACTCAGGCGAACCCAATTCCATCCAATTCCCACCTTTCCTTCGGGAGAAACCAGGAGAAAGGAAGATAGAGAGAGGGAGAGAAAGAGAACGAGATCCGGAATAAGGCGCGTCGAACATGTTCGTCGGGATTCCGCCGCTCGCCGATAACGAGGCGCTTCCCTTAATCCGACGAATTTATCGTGGCAGACGCTCCTCTTCTTATTTCGACCCGGTTATCGATGTCCCATGTAATCCGCCGCGTCGTAGATGAAATTGGACATACACGACGAAATCGTGCGGGAAAATCGCGCGTGGACCATGGAGAGGAAGCAGAACGAGAACCGACCGAGCGCTGAAATATTCGGTTATAACGACGAATTCGAGACATAAGATTCTGTTTTCTCGCGAAATATAAAATAGAATAATAACCGAATAATAGAACGTATATATTTAATTTATATGTAATGTATAATGTTTAATGTAAAAATATCACTCGTTATCGATGTCAATAATTTTCCTCACTTATAAGTGGTTAGAAAAAATCCGCAAAAATTACTTATCGTATACATTTACATATTGTATAGATGTACTAATATTACACGCTATCTCTCTCTTTTCCTCTTTCTCTCTCTCTCTCTCTCTCTCTCTCATTGTTTGATGGTTTGAAAGAAATTATTTGCTAAAAATGCATTAATACAAAAAGAGTGTCTTCAAGTTTGTACTGGCGATGAAATTTGAACACGATTTTGGACACGACTTCCAGTCTTCATTTTTAAGAAAAGAAGATACTTTTTACAAATAATTTTCTTCTCTATAAAGAACCTTCTTTACAACAACAATAATAATAGAACGATTAACTTTCACTAGTCCAGGCAATGTTTCCACGCGGCTTTCGCCGCGGAAAACAATTTCACCCGTTTACAGCGTCATGTATCCATTAAACTCGAAGCCTTTTCATAAAAGGCTGTTCTTTACTGTTAGATTATACGACGACGGTTCGTAACAGGGATATTCCTCGGAAGGGTAATCGCAACGAGAAATAATGTTTTTATCTTCTTGCGAGCGCCGGCGGTTTTTACGAGTACAACTTTGACTCTATCGCAAACTTTGTTGTGTCCTTTTGTGACGACATCGATGGCGATTAAAGAAGAAAAGAAAAGAGAAGAGAACGGGAAAAGAACGAAACAGAGAGGATGAGGGTTTCGACTGACCGTTTGCGAAGAGAAAATGATAAAACGATCGCGAAACTAACGGAATGCTGGTTAGCCGAGTGCCTTATAGCCACATCTTTTTTACGGCGGCAAGGATCCGCCGCGGCTCTCGCTTATTAAGCTCCCGTAGATGGCACGTGACCACCGGCACCGGCCACTTCTTTTTCGCGACTTGCCATAACAGGTGGAAAAGTGGAACGTGCGAGAGAACGTAGAATAAAGTACGTTCTCTCGCCGTTGAATCTCCTTCGGCCAAATAAATTTCGTCTGTCTCATGAGAACGAAACGAGAAGAGGAAAAACCGTAATCTTATTTCGGACCTAACGACCGTTTCCTTCGTGCGAATGATTCATTCCGTTCCATATATGGAGATGGAGTCTTTCTCCAATATTCTTACTTTCATTTACAATATTTTTTAAATAGTGGCACTAATTGCATTTATTACATCAGCGAAATAAAGATTCCATCATTACAGCTGTGATCATATTTTTAATATACAATATACAAAAGAACGTAAATTCTTTACTTAATTTAGAATCAATATTTTCTTTAAAGTTTGAAATATTATTTATTTCTGTGTTACAAGTATAAAATAAACGTTTTTCTACAAAAAAATCGATAATATAAACAATAAATTGTAATTCTTAATTTATTTTTAAATACATATGTACATTCAGCTTTAAAATTTGAATTTAATATTACTCAAATTACACTAAGAAGTCGTAATGGGATATATTGTACTTATATATTAGAAAAAAAATTCAAATTATTTCTTTTTCGAATTAAATTAGTTTCAAAATTTTATTATTCAAGAAATTCAAAGTATTTAAGTAATTTAGAAAATTAAAATAATTTAGAGAAAAAGGAAGTGAAGTTTTTCTGAAGATATTACTTTAAATAATTAAATTTAATTATTTATTTCATTTAAATTTAACTTAAATTTATTTAAATGGAAAACAAAAGGCCTTTTGGTCATTTATAAATTTTGTAACAGCCGATGTCGATTCCATTATGTAAGCGAAAGATACGAGTAAAACGTCGCCTTTATTAACAAATGTAGAAATCATGAGATGGTAGTAATTATAAAGAGAGAATTCCGCCAAGAGAGTACCTAGAAAAATTAAGATTTAAATGATAAATGTCGCCCGTTAAGTGGTGCTTTAATTACAGTTTCAGTTGAGCCGGGCCAAAACCGACCGAGTTCATGTGCGAAAGATAACGTCCTCGTTAGCGAGGAGCCTTCGCTTAACGTAGTTTCGCTCTTAACTGCTATTTATGTTCAGTTTGGAGAATTCGAGAGGATATACGAACGTGGAGAGTTCGCGGGTTTCTTAGAGTGGTCCGGGCTCCTTATGGTTAATCATACTTAAATTGTACTTCCTGCAACTCATCTGTACGAGTACGACAGTATTAAGAGCCGGTGCAGCACGCTGTCGCGAAA
This sequence comes from Tetramorium simillimum, assembly GCA_011636635.1. NCBI lineage: Eukaryota > Metazoa > Arthropoda > Insecta > Hymenoptera > Formicidae > Tetramorium > Tetramorium simillimum. The sequence goes on from VBVQ01004111.1 coordinate 3,697, forward strand.
TTTGCAGTCCATTACGATTAAATAAATCGCGGTTACAGTGGCAGGCATCGTAATTTGCTATTATTATTACCGAAATTGGCGAGTCTGCTGAACGTTCATCTTTCCCGAAAAGAATCTGGTTGTATTTATGATAGAAGTTAAACGCAAATTTACAGTGCAACCGGCAGCGATGTTCTAATGTTAGCGAGAATTTCGTTTAGGTTAGATAAATGCACGGCGGCCCTTCTGTCTCGCATTTCAAAGAGATTATAATTGTCACGTGTAAAGTAAATAATACAGCACTTGACAAACTCGTCGGATTATAAATTAGAAATTATAGCATAATTCAATACATACAGGCTTTCTAATTTTAGTTTTGTTTTTTAAATTTACGATTTCTTACATACGATTAAAATGTAAGTTTTCGCAACAAAACACAGCTTTAAATAATTATTAGAATTTTAAGTATTGTATCTATTCTATGAGAGTAATAGCTTTATTAAACTCATTAAGTAAGTACTCTTCCTTTCTCCTAAAGATATAAAACTTAGATGATCGAATATATAGAGAATTGTCAAAATGTAAAATTCAGCGACGCAAACCAACTTTTTCTCCGCTGACGATTAATCAGAATCGTGGAACCTCCCTCGCGACGCATCCTCGGCAGAACGTCTCACGAGAAAACAAGCCCACTCGCGGCGTCGCGGATTTTGTGGTCGATCTATCAATTTCCGGCAAAGACATCGTCGACTAAGTGCAAATAAGCAACGACCGAGAGAGATCTGGGCTTCGCCTCTCGTGAACTCTCGGTAATGCACACGTATTATAATACTGAAGTCACGCGGGAGCGCATTGTGAGGGCGGAAGCGAGCTTCGACGTACGGGTGAAGAAAGGAAATGCCGACAGACCGCCCACGAGCGAAGATAGACGAGCGAAAAGCGCGAGAGAATGAGGAAGGAGCGAGATGATGCGGACGGAAAAAGATCGACGAGAGATGCGGAGACCGTTGACGCATAATGGGCGCGGAATCGCTGGCTAGATAGACTCTTAAACAGCGCAACGATAAGTCTAAAATAAGAAGAATTCGTTCGCGTCCGTTCCAGTTTTCACGACCTCCCAGCAGAATCGGAGTCTTTCTTTTGAAGGTGTCTCGCAGGAAAACTGCGAGAATTATTTTTGTAAATGTCATTCACGCCATGTGATTTTTTTTTTCTTTCATGTCTTCGCAGTTTATCGTCCCCATGGTGGCCGCTGTATCCGCGCACCGACCACTGGCCACCGTAGGGACGGTAAAAAGTAAAACGGGAGAGTTTAGAAGTGCGGTGAATGCTCGGCATTCCCATCGCACACACAAGCGCCGTTACTGCACCCGCATGCACTATTCGGTCGTGACTTTCCTCGTCTCGTTTTCCAAGACGTCTTGCGCGAGTACACAAGAGGTCGGTGTGTCGCACGCTCGTGTATATGTGTATAAAATGTGTATGTGTGCGGTGCACACGCGTATATCCACAGTCGTATATATCCGCGAGGAGGACGAGAGGTAACGCGTCAAGGCTTTAATGGGATTCTATTTACGGGGTTCGTGCCCCGGCTAGGCAAACACTCCGTCGGTGCCGACCCCTCTGGACGACTATCCTTCTCCGCGTTCTCTTATATAGGGCCCTCCAAAAGCACTAGAATTTCAGAGATGGATTTCTTCACGTATTTTAGGGCGGGTTTTCCATAGCGAAAATGTCGCAGAGATCATTAATACATTCTTCAATTTATTGAAAATTTGAAGTTAAATTAAAACGTTTATAATTAGTCCTAAATTGTTTCACTTATAATTAGTCTTCTTAAAGTTTTCTTCTGTCAGTTTTCTGAAAATGTTCAAATATATACATTTCAAGCTTTATATCTTTTAATTTTCAAATTTTTCAAAGTGTATTTCCTACCGTGTTTTTTTGCTTACATTGCGTCAATAATTAATTAAATTCCAACGCGTAATTAGGCAATTATTAATATTATCATGGCACAATATTATTTCAAGAGTGCAACGCACACAATAAATGTTAATGAAATTTTCGATAATGTCAGGAATTTTCCTGACATTATCGAAACATTTTAGAGACATGCATAACGAAGATCGACATTAATTGAACGAGTACTTTATCAAGCGCTTTTGTTACGATTTCGTTACATCCCTCTTTCTAAACGCGCTTTTCCCACTTGTCTATTGCAACTGTCGAACCGATGTACATTTACCTTTTGTGGTGTCGCGATGAATAGTAATTAACGTGTTTGACAAATCGCCACGGCAGTCATCGCATTCCTTTCTCTTGCTTTTTCTATTTTTATCTCTTTAGAGAAAGAGGGGCGGGGGCTAGGGAAATGAAAGAGAGAGAAAGGCAAGAATGTTCAGATGACGGACGATGAAGAGAAATGCGCGATGGCTGTAATTTCTACGGCACTTTGTACACGGCGACTCGGCTGGAGGTGTCAAGTTGCGTTAACAAAACGCACAAATGCATACGCGGCGTATTTAGTTTGGAGGCCCAGCAACATTTCGCGAAACGCGAGCATCGTCCCCAGTCTCCCTTTTCCTCCTTCTCATTCTACCTTTGCTCTTCTCTCTTCCATTCGTAACTTCTCCCGTTTCATAAGACGTTACTTCCAACCGAACGAGTTTACAAGCAACAGACGCCACTTATCGTCTCACGCAGCGACATAATTCCAACTCTTCCATGTACCCACTTTCCATAATCGGAAACAAAAAACGAAGAGGGAGAAATGAAGACCCGTCGCCGATCTCCGCGGATTGTCATTCTCTAAAATTCTATTTTATTGCGAGTATCGATAATTTTCAAGGATATGCATGGGTCCAATTTGTTACGCAGTAATGCAAGTTATTCTAAGTTGCTTTTTACTTTCGTTTTTATATTTTATATGAATAAAAAAACAAAATGCTGACAAAATAATCGCGATACTTTGCCCTCGTATACTTCTCTGCTTTAAGCGCGAATGTTTTGTAATATTAGTAAAAATAATAATATCAATAATATCAATCTATGCATAGGATTCTTAGCATTTAATTAAAAGATAATTTGAGATAAATGGTAAGAATTTATGTATAAAATCTTGCGATATACATACGTAATACTGTAGAAATACCGTTTATCTTTTAATCGCAGGAATCAAAAGATAGATTTAAAAATATGAGAACTGTATTAATGACGGGATATTGATAATTACAAGGTTACTATCAGCAAATATTAACAGTTTTTAATAAGAGACAGTTATATTTCACATTTAATTTTTAAATGGATTTTGTAGAAGAAATATTTCGAGAACTAACTGTCTGATTATTTAATATTGAAACGGAATTTTCCTGAACAAAAATCGATTTTAAATTTAAAATAGAATCTGGGGCTGAAAGGGCGTGTGATAGTTCTAGGCCATTCTGTATCCTTGGAACGAGGATATTGAATTACCGACGGAATGTTTGCCGATACTTTGTCGTCGACACGCGCGGTACCGATAGTATTCGCGTCTACGGTTCGAGGCGGAGTATCGATATTGGAACGTTACTGAGAGAAAATAAACAGAGGGAGATTTCTCGCGCGCGGAGTAACCGGATCTCCCCAACTTACTACGAGGACGCTGCTCATCTTTAACCCCTAGATTCCTCGTTCCCGAGTGCGACGTAAAATCGATAGGAAATTTCTCTGTGTATATTACTCATAATATTTTATTTCTATCTTTGTGTTTCTGCTTCTGCGTATTTTATATTTGCATCTAAATTATCTTTTTAATATGTATTATGTACAAATTTATTTTAGAATTTTTTTACTATTGTAACGAATTTATAGTTGAATTAAGTGCAGCGGCGAATTGCAACTGACAATTTTATTTTGTTTCAAATTCTTGGCAATTTAGTTAACTTGACCAGCGAGAAGCGTTTCGCGCGAACAATTTAATACCTGAGCAATCGTTTTTCTTTTTTTTTTTTGTTGTGACCCTTAGAAGAGAAATTACGTTCGCCCCGAAAGGCGACGGCGCATATAACGTCGGGGAAAATGAACGATTTCCAATTAAACTTTTTCTCGGACCGAAGAAGCGCATCGGTTTACAATCTACCGAGACACCGTTAGTCAAAAAAGTTGAAATGTAACTGCGGATCATAAGAAAATGCGCATGCTGTGCCACGGGACAAAACAAAGTGAGAAGACTGTGGAAGAAGTCTCGCGGAGGGGAGGGTTCGAAGAACAGTCGAGAGTTTGTGTGCCAGGGGTTACTGGCACTCGAGAGTTTCTTATTTCGTTTCATTGTGACACTACGCGAAAACTTCTGTTACTTTCCTCGCCCGGCGTTTGCGGGAGTTACTCCGGCATCGTGCCGTTTGTCGCGGTGTGAACGCGGCCTTAAAGCCGAAGTCGCACGATAAGTCTTTTCCTGTTTCTGCCGCGTCTCGGCAACGTTTAAATTAGAAATGCCTTTCGGGCACGCCAAGCAGACGACGTTGAAACGCCGCTGTTGCGATATAATCATGGTGGATACCCATCAGAAACCGCGATACTCGTACACGCGATTAACGATGATAACTCACATGCTCCGAGATAATTCTTGAAATTTCACTTAGGTTATTTGCCTTCAGATACTTCTGCTTTAATTTAAAAATTGCTGGAATGGCATCAATAGCGCGATATTTATAGTTTTTAATAAAATATACAAAGGGATAGCTTTACTAGATTAAAGTACAATATATATATCTTTTAAAAAATAAAAATTTCAAATTGAAAATTGTTAAATCCGATAATTCAATGTACTTGTAAAAATTATATATTAATATTGTAAGAAGAAAGACGACTTTATTTGATCTACGACTTGTCTCTTTTTTCAGAAAAATTATTCTTGTAAGTTATTAAAAAATGACAATTTTATTTTTATCTTGTATGTTTATATAAAATGTCATTTTTAGCAAACTAACAAATTAGTTAGATAAAGATGCATTGTATCCGTGGAAGTTTCTTCAATGTTGAAAATCTCGGAAATCTTATGCTTTCCGTCTGTCTCGATTTATTTGACGATCGCACACGAGAAATACAAGTACGTTCTTTGTCTATCACGACGATTTCAAGTAGTGAGCAGTATGTTTAATCGACCGTCGTGGAAAGACCAGTTTCCTCGACGCGCAGTCTGATCGTTGCCAGACATTTCTACTTGCTCGCCACGGGAAGATTTTGCGCGCGTAAAAAAAATCTTCAGTGTTTCGCATCTTCGGTTCCGCACAAATTTCCATCGGCGCCGAAAAGTAAACATTTCACCGGAGAGATGCTTGCTTATCCGCGACGGAGGAAAAACAACCGTTCTAAGAAGATTTGATTTTAGCTGCTGACAAAAACCGAAATTGTCGCCTAAAGCGGAAGTGCCGCCGCTGTTGCATCTACTTTTGCCTTGTATTTTCTCGAGCGCATTGCTTGTTATTTCAGATCGGAGGCAATCCTTCGACGTTTCCTTCGCCTCTACACCGTGTCCTTTACCCGTGCTCTCGTTATCGACCACAAGATAACAATTCTTCGCGATGAATACGCCACTTGCATACGAAGTGTTGTTGGAGCACCTTCGATTCAAGCGCTTGTTTCCACATGTGTCTCGATATATTTTTTTTCCTCTATCGCTTATCGTTAAGAATGACATACAATTCGTTATCCGCGTTTCGACGTAATTACCGGTTCGCAATATTCACTCGAGCAGATCGAAGAGAATAATTTGTTTTTTCACGGAATAATCGCGATACGCGAGCTCAATCCTCTTGCAGTCAGTAGTAGCGAATTACCACTCATGCTAATTAAATTTCCTCAATTCGTGATTCGCGCTTCACATTCGAGCGAACTGATCAAACATAACATGAACGTAATCGGGGTCGAATGTCGATATCCCGATTAAGAGTGTACGAGCAAGGAGAAAAAAACGCGAACGCTCTTTAATTAATTTCGTATTCGGATCATACAACTGACGCTCTTTAAAAATATGGTACTATCGCGTACTTGGAAAAACGATTTAAAAAAATTTGAACTGCCGTTTCTGTATAGGAAATTGAAAAAGTTCTAGGAAGATTCAAAAATTTTTCTTTTTGTTAAAAAGAAAGATTTATTAAATTAATAGAATTTTATTATTTATATCTTTTATTTTTGTTATTAATAATAATTCCTAATCAAATTAATTCAATGCCTATATAATCTATTATATTAATCTCTAATTAAACTAATTATATTAATAATTAAAATGTATTTTTTTATTCAGTTTTCAAATATCATCAACAATAAGTTAAAATAAAAGTGATAGAATTCTGAATGGTGCAAGAAGTTAATTAAAAAAATTAATATGAAATAACAAAGAGAAAAAAAGAAACCAAAAAACTTTGGTACGAAAAGTCCAGAATATAAAAATGCAACGAGAGAAGACGACGAGAGACTTGCCTGAGAAAGCTTAAAATTAGATCGAAGCAACATAAGATCGAAAACTCTCAAACATCTCTTTGCATATTTTATTCTCAAAGTTCAAGTGTATTTCGACGATGCAGTCGTATTACAGTTTTAAATAATTCAATCGCGTTCTGTACACCAGTGGTATACAGAAGTGACAGACAGTCAGATTGAAAAAAAGGTGAACTTTATCAGGAGTTAGTCGAAAACGAACTTTCTGTAGGGACTGACGAGCACGTTGATTATTTGATGAACACAGAATGATCGTCCGTGGATCAGAGAGAGTCGACTTGTATATACGGCGCTCGGAATAAATCGAAAAAGGCGCGAGAAAGGTCGTAGGGCGAGAGAGCCCAGGGCTCTCCCAGTGTTATAAATCGTGATTTAGATCGGTCTAACCGCATAAATTTTGGATCACAAGCCGGCGTACCATCCAGCTGCATTATTTCCACGGGTCGACCGTTAGTGCTGGTCTCAGAACCTTTATGGATCCTGGGTCGTTAATTTCGGTGCCGGCTACCCATCCACGTCCACTTTAGCCGAGTGCACTTTGCGCCACCACCGCCGCCGCCGTCGTCGTCGTCGTCGTCGTCGTCGCCATCGTCGTCGTCGTCGTCGTCGTCGTCGTCATCCTCGCCGCCGTCGTCGTCGTCATCCTCGCCGCCGTCGTCGTCGTCGTCGTCATCGTTGTCGTCGTCCTCATCCTCGTCGTCGTCATCGTCGTCGCCGTCGTCGTCGCCGTCGTCGTCGTCGTCGCCGTCGTCGTCGTCGTCGCCGTCGCCGTCGCCGTCGCCGTCGTCGTCGTCGTCGTCATCGTAGTCGCCATCATAGTCGTCAATGTTCTCGCACAAAGGAAACAAGGACGAAATAATAGCACGCTCGTAACACAGGCTTTGATTGTCGCTCATCACGACAATTAACACGTTAGTTTACAGCGGTTCGTTGATCACAAAGCTTTCGCGATTACTCTTGTCGCATCATGGAGACTACCATGATTGGTCAGCCAATCAAAATTGGATATTATGCAAATAAGTTGGTATCATTACTTATCCGAACAATTATTCGAATAATTTTGTTTGAGTAATATACAATTTGGTAACAATTATTGACTACTATAAATTCTTCAAGCAATAAACGTATAATCGCATTATTATTACTCAAAATTATATATTTCCAATTTTGTCTTTTCATGAAATCTGATAGATAGCTCCTTAATAGTTAATTGTTTCCTTATCGAGAATCACTTATGAAATCACTTATGAAATAAATTTGCGAGAAACTTTCCAGCGTATTTCTGATGTAACCGTTTAAATTGATTGATAGACACATTACCTCATCTTTTAATGCTAAATGCGGTACATCAATTTTCCTATTTTTAATGTAATCATTTAGGTATATATCAGGCAGATCTATTCTATTTAGGGAAGAACATGAACTCGTGTAGTATGTGCTTTAAAAAAAGCGCAATATAAAGAAAATTATAACTTTAAATAAATGAAGTGCGGGACAACATAACCGGGTTCAAAAAACATACTGCAAATTTATCAGTGGTCAGAAATTTCCGTGCGGAATATGAGCTCGGGAAATGTAAATCCGAAATAACAGCCGAGAGATAGACGGTGATCTGCGAATGCGTATGCGGAAGCAACATAAAAAGGAATTTTATATCCGATATCTGTTAAACCGCGCCCAAGATCGATCAAAGATAACGATCACCTCTTCAGGTGAGCAATTTAGGATTGTTTCCACGTTTTTTTTTACGGCGAAATCGACGGAATACTTACGACCGAATTATTTCGATAAAATCGCGCGCGAAACAAATACGACGGTACTTTCGCAATGCGTGTATATGTACGCATCTCGCAACATTCCTCTCTCGCCGTTTCCCACCCTTTTTCGCAGTCATCCCCCTGTCGCGGCCGACTCTGGCGTTGGCCACCCGCTCGTGAAACGCGCGCCAACGTCGTGCTTTATCTCCGCAAACGACAATACAGCGCGAACGCTGTTACCTCTAATCTCTCCAATCCACACACATAATTTGCTTAAATTGGAAAGAGCCGCGGGAATTAATAGTTTTTGGCCGGCTGCTTTACGACGAGATGCCTCTCGCGATTGTGCTAAATTATATTTTCAATTCAGCTTGCGAAAACATTCAAATTTCGTTGATGTCCCGCCATCGAATCGCTATTTATAACTTAATATTTTAGTTTTGGCAAATTTTTACATTTTAGGAAACGCTTTTAACTATTTTAAATATTTCTTAACAAAGTCTCTGTCATATTAAATACACAAAATATCCATTCCGTATCTGAACATCCTTATATAGTACATGTATAGATTAGTTCTATTACATATATGTCAACTCATAATTCTTAAAATACGTTGCCCCTCTTGACGGAGGAAAATACGGGATGTACAAATACACGATCTGACCGTTATGAAAACAATCATAACTGAGCCGCAGCCGCGATCTAAAGCGTCGAGATGACGGCTTCGTCACGTCCGCGCGGATTAAAGGCGATTCGAATTTTATTAGGTCGCTCCAAACTTCGGCTGATCCTAAGCAAACGGTGTGGCAGCTTTTACTCAACCCTATCGCTTACCCACACCGCCTCCGATCCTCGTCGTGAGGTACGTCCGCCTCTGATTTCAACGGGGATTCGCCGACGCGCCGTTCTCCGCGGTCTCTCGCGTCCCCGGAACTGTGCGTGCTTCCACGAAGAATCACGTGCACGAACTAATTTCCCTGGTAGAACGCGAGAGAACGCACAGCTTGCGCGCACCGCCACGTCGGGAACGTGCTGAGAAATTCTTACGAACGGACATATTTCGGACAGAACGGCGCCCGTGATCGCCAAAATAAATTTTTTTTCTTTTTTTTTTATTAAAAGATTGCATCGAAATTCACCATATCGTCGTTAACATTGTTAATTAATACCATTCCCTGGCGAATTCACGATTGCGTTTGCAATTTCCATTAAACCTCTCGTTAAAAGTTCCGCCGTAATATGCTTGCTTCGCATCGCTATCGAAGCCTGTCGCTTTTGTATAAGTTGGCAATCTGTATTCGCGATGAAATTTGCGAATTACGTAATATGTAATATTATTTTTTAAAAAGAATGATTTTACATTGATATTGCACAAATTTATTAGTAGAAAATAATGAAAAAAACAAGAAAAAATTTTTTTCTTTTTATTATAAAATTTTTATTATTCTTTCTACTTTAATTTATAATTGAAGGCCCATATTCGCGTAAAATTGATTGATACGATAATTTCTATTGTTACCACATTGAACTGATACTTTTTATTGAGAAATAAAAATGTAAATGTAAAAGTGTTCGTTCTCTTATAGGAATACATTCGGTCGAAAGCATTGAATTCACTATTATAACCATTTATCCTGTTACCGCAATTTCGAATATGCCGAATAAATACGGATTTAATTATCTGCACGACGCAATGCCGGGGTCTGTTATGTTTCCTGGTTGCGACCGGCAATCATTTGTATCTTGCAAAATATTTAACCGGCGCAATCGCGCGCGCGACGCAACGCAACGGCTCGGCCGTTTCTCTCCAAACTTATGAACCGCGCATGTCGGTGCATACAGATTTCCGCAAAGCATTCCAATTATCCTATTCAACCGCTCAAACGTTTCGGACTGAATTTTCGTGAATGCGTGAAGACGGAGGATTGTACTGCGTTACGCGTCGAATAAAATCGAGATAGTCGGTGTTAATAAAAAGTTTCAATTAATTTAATTTATAATTAAAAATTACATGTGTTTTTATTTGGATATTAAAATATTAAACACAATCATATTACAAACACAAAAATATTAAACATTTTATAATAATATAATTAAATAAAAATTAAATAAAATAATATATGTTTTAATTGAAGAAAGATTTCAAATTTAATATAATATTACTATGAATAACATCAAAAGCATAGTATTTGCAGCTTTATAGTATGCAAAAGATTGAATGTAAAAGTAATAAAAAGATTAATTCATGTTCTGTTACACAGATTTAGTTGAAGTTTTAGATAAAGTTGGCAGCTCAAAATGCGAATTTTTGGTAGACAAAAAACCACTATTTATGGACAAATAATGGCAAATAATGAACAATTAGAATCCATATTTTTAAAAAATGCACTTGTGAGGTATTGATGGTAAAATTTTTCCTCTTTTTAATTTTTTGTAGGACGATTATATACGTGGACAAATGAAGATAAATTGTGCACCATCAAATGCCACGTCAATTTTAAAATTCACATTTTGAAATGTCAACTTTACCTCTATTACACTATTCAATCTCGAGATATCGTACAGATTAACTTGCATCAAACTCGTCATTTAAAAACTCTACGTATTTAAATTTAGATATCAAAACATTAAATATACTCTTCCATGACATTAAATATATATACATACATTTTAATTGAAAAGAAATTATTAAATTTAATTTAGTAATCGTGAACAATACCAAAAGAAATCCATAGTATTTGCGGCTTTATAGAATTGTGTGTAAAAGTAATAACAAAAGATCAATAAAGCACTATATTCGATCTCGAGACGATATCGTATAAGATCAACTCGCATCAAACTCATCGTTTATCCGCGTATATCTACATTGCATAGAACCGATACTATGAAATACGATGAAGTTTCGGATAAACTGGGTCGCAAAGAAAATACAGTCGATTTTAAATTCTACGATTTCCATACATTATTCAAGGAGTTATCATCCAATGATTCCAGTTTTCATATTTCCCGACTGTCAGTTATATGTTTTTTTTATTCAATACATGTCTGATAATATTCTTTGTTATATCTCTTTCTGTTTTTTGCAATCAAAGGAAAATGAAAAGTAAAGAAATGTATATCGATATCGTGTTCACATTAGTGCGCAAAATTGATAACACGATGTCAGCCACATCGGAGTAAGACACATACTGCGACATCGAGGGTACTAGTTATAAAAATTTGATATGCTATTTTTCATTCGCACTTCGCAACGTAAACGACAAACATAAAAATCGTCGCGCATATAGATCAATCCCCGTTTAATGTCTGGATGATCCTCTCACTCTTTTTAATTTGTTGCATAATTGATGAACGAAAGAAACGCACGCTTTTCCGAGATTGATATAAAACTGGAAAAAGTTCGAAATACCCGAGACCCAGAGTGCGAATACAATGACTCGAGCGTGTACAAATTATTCTTTTCACTGCAAATTGTCTCATTTATTATCAGTTACAAGCTATTTCACAGATGGTTATTTATAATTTTATGTCAATGATTTTTTTGTTATGGTGTAGTACTGTAATGCTTTAAATGCAATTCCTCAAGTAAATATCGTCTCGCGAGCTATACGATATTTGAATACTCGAAAATCAATTCGATCCAATTCGAATCTCGGAAATGCTATTTGTCGCAATTGCTAGAACCAGATCGTCTCTGATCCACTTCTGGACGCCGTATCGTCGCTTCTATTCCAAAACCGGTGAACGCGACGAGCGCGCGCGTCGTGCGGAATTGCTCACGCGCGATTCTCTTTGTTCTATTTAATAAGATCCGCACGTATTAATCTTGACATCGTGTCCGCGGCTGCAGTCGACATCGGTGGACGTTAAGTCTCGCATGGACGTGGGGAAGCGAGAGGCGATAGCGAGGCGAGAATGAGAACGTGCTAAACGGATTTGTCGAGACAACGCCGCGCTCGATTCTCTCGCACGTCCTGAGACCGGCTAAAAGAGCTTTCAGCCGATCCACCCTCTCCCGGTCCTGCTGTACACTCTTCCCACC
>VBVQ01004112.1:0-15945 GCA_011636635.1 Tetramorium simillimum
ATATATATATATATATATATGTATGTATATATGTATATATGTGTGTGTATAATATAAATAAATAATACAAATTGTGTAATAAAATATACAGAATGTACAAGATTTATGACTTGTAATAATTCAACTAATGACAATTTTCTCGAAACAAACGGCCGTAGCGATCATTTGGAGAAGGGCCATTCGGTGGCTGGTGCCTTTTTATCAAAGATCCGTGAGCCGCAACGCGTATTACGCGGCTCCGCGGACACATTGTGCGTATTTTATACGTATTTGCACAATTTCCTGACGATTCCGTGCGCGCATAACGAACGGGCCAACTGTTTATGAGGTCGGGGGAGGTGCACGGACCGGTGGGGCACGGAGACGAATGCGCGACGGCTCGGTTGCCGTTTTATCGGTCGGAAGATATTGGATTTATTAATATCGTTGGTTAGGCACGTCGGATTCGTTTTATTGCCGGAATCTCCCTCGCTCGATGTCGCGCGCGCCCGGATGGCGCAGATTCTGTATTCATGAGCGGATTTCTCGGAACCCCGGCCACGCCAAATACAAATCGCGTTGCCTTTTAAGCTGGCGACGTTAGAATTTGGCGACGTCGCGGAATTACTTAATGTCGGAATCGTTGGCATCAGCGAAGGGTCAATGTTCCGAGTAGAATATTCGCCAACGATAACTTTAACGAAAATTGAGAAATAAATACTAACAGGTTGCATATTGTCTAATTTTAATTTCAGTTATGTCAGAATCGATTGGAGTTAACACTAATGCTGGTTGTAATTAACATTAAATACACGGAAAAAACAACTAAAGTTGGATTAACATCATATGTTTGGTTCAACAAAATTTGGTTGGACTGAACAGAATTTTTGGTTATTATAATAAAATATTCTGGTAACTAACCAGGACGTTTAGTTCTAACAACAGTTGACATTTGATTATTGCTGATCTAGTTATAATATCTAAGTATCTAGTTATTATAACTATATAGCATAGTTAGATAAACGTAGCATGTATAATTGATAAAATTGAACATAATTTCTGATTACTATAATTAAATATTCTGATACACAACCAGAACATTTTGTTGCTTTCACTAGAATGCAATCATATTTATTTGGTTACCTACACTAGAATAAGTGTAACCAAACTTGTCTGCTTCACCAAAAACGCGTTACCAAACTTGTCAAGTTAACTTAATCAAAATTATGGATCGTTCATTTTTCACCAGACACTCTGGTCAATATATCCAGATTTTTTGTTAATCCAACCAAATGTTTTTTCCCGTGTAGTTAACATTCAAATGTCAGTTGAATGAAAATCAAAATGCCGGCCCTCATCCCTTGAATGGGCTACACGGCCCTTCATCCGTCCGCGTTTCCCTCGTGTGTGTCCAGTCGTGTTTTACCTGCCAGGCAAATTCAAGGGAAGCGAGGTGGAAAGGTCTCGGCGCGCAAGTGCATCGGGTTTGGTGTAACGGGCAAATGCGCGCCCCGTATGTCGCTTAAGTCCATTTAATCGTCGAAACGCTCGAGAGAGAGATCTCTCTCGCTCGAGCCAACGACAATGGTACAGGGCTGTCGTCGGGCTTTGCGAGGGGGTCTTTCGCGGGGTTTACGAGCCCGAACCCGGCACGAGACAGGAGGAAGCGGGGAGGATGTGGGAGAGGGTGCCGACGGTTTGTTCTACCATGTCGGCGCACCCACGCGCGGGCACCCCCTTTCATTCCGCATCGCTCTCTTCCTCGCTCGCCCGTGGCACGTTGGTGCGGATATGCGCGCTCCGGGCATGTTCCACCTTCAACCAGACTCGCTTTCCTCAACGTGGACGCCGGCATAATGGCACATCTGGTCTACGGAGTCGCGTGCATTGACTACGCTTGATCCGAGGAAGTCGAACTTTCCCTGGCATTCAGAGCTGGATCTACATTTGCAGATTCAAAGTGGAATAATTAAAGCGATTTGCCATCGCAAGTTAAATGCTAAGTATTGTACGTCTTATCTTAGACTGTGCACGCGCTAAATTGATACCGATTTTCTCGATCAGAGTTTAACAAACAGTAAACATCTGTTGGCTTTATTATATCCAAATTGGCTATATCATATATACTACCTTTCAAAAAGTTGGAAGCAGTGCATAAACAAAATTTGACAAAACAAAGAATTTCTAAGAAATGGTTAGAAAAAGAAATGTTTTCCACAAATGGTCGAAATATACAATAAATTTTTATTATAGACGTTTTCTTTGAACATGTATTAACAAAAGATTGTTGTTTAATTAAAAAAAGTATGAGTACTTCCAAACTTTCAAACAGTACTGTATGTTTTAATCAATAAATATTACAGTTGATAGTATAAATTGCCAAGAGATTTATTCTGTAACGATGCCGTTATGTATCACTGCGCAGATTTTTTGTATCATGTAATAGCTGTGCAAAAATATACAACGTTTAACGTTGTAAAGTTACAGAATAGGCCCCTACATTCAAATAATGTTTTGTAAAAGATAATTTTTATACATCTTTTCAAAGAGTATTAAATACATCTTTAAGACGTTTTTGATAAAGTTTTAAAAACATCTTTAGATATTATAATACATATCTATGGTAAACTGTATTAAAACAGAATGTTGGTCATATTATTTATACCATTAAAGATTTATTAATAATATAACAGATTTAAAACTTTATCAAATATAAAAAAGGTAAAAAAACATGCGTTATATTATTTCAAGTAAAGTAAATAAAAAATATATCTTCTGAACACACACATGTATGTATGTAATATCACGATGTTAAATTTCACAAATAAAAAATTCGTACCGATTAACAAAAATATTAAAAACACAATTGATTTAATCTGCAAATTGTCGATAGATTCTATAAAAGCTTATTATTGACAAATGATAATTTGATGATGATATCTATACTGATTCTTTTGTCGAAATACAATGTTGCGTTTATTGTGCAACAACTCGATTTAACTAAACGATTTGCTAAAAGAACCGCCGATACGTTTGCCGCCTCCCTGGAAAGAGGAATAAAAAGCATATGCGTAAATGGGGCAAAGCAGGCAGCATAAATTCAAATCTATTTACGCGGCAAGGGTAGCATAATTTATTGCCCGCCAACGTAATGGAAACGCCCATAGAGAAAGAGATCTCCCCGGTGCAAATTCGATTATATGCAGTCGTATCCCCCGAGTTAGACTACCTCCGCGGGTCTTCCCATTCCCACCCATCTCTCCTCTGGCTGGCTCTGGAGCAAGTTAAATTAAAAAACGTGCCGCGTATATGGACTCTTATATTTCATAGCGGTCGCCTCTCCGTTCGCTAATTGTGAGCCTAGAACCGCAACAATTGATTCCAGCTGGTGAAGATTGAAATCAATTGAATAGGACGGGAGAGCTAGCCTTCGTTCAAACGGGAGAGATAATGACGTTTGATATATTTGACTTTAATATGCTGTGGACATATCGCGAAATAATTGTTAGATTGATATCAGAAACATCCGCACGACAGAGATACTAACAATAAGCATTATATATTTATCAAGTAAAATTATATATTTTATTAAATGAATTAAAAGCTTTCTCTTCTTACAAATATATATATATATATTTTTTTTTTCAGGGAAAAATTCGTTCCAAAATATATATGAAAATAGAGACTTTTATATCAATAAAATAATGCACAACTATAAATGCGCGAACTAGGCATAGATGCGCGAAGCGAGTGGTTCGACGCGTTCTACCCTTCCACGAGCTTTCGCCCTACAATCCCCCGCGGCGACGGTCTTTACGATGACGGACGACTCCTGGAGGCGTGTCGACGTATATGCGACGGAACCGACAAAGGGTGGGCTCGCGTGATCGAAGCTCGAGTAGAAGGACGCCCACGAAAGTCACGAGGTCGCGCAATCGCAAAGACACCCCCGTACCATCGTCGATTTTGAGAGAAAGTTGTTATCGTCGAAATCAACATCTCGAGTACGATTCGTGAAAAGAAAATCAATGGCATGTCGACAACTGCGAAAAATCGATAATTGTATCATTGGTGACATCAATCTTTATACAAGTTTTTGAAGTTTTCAATTAAATGTGCAATATGTGCAGTACTTTGCAGAAGGAGCTTATAAAGAAACTTTTGTATTCTCAATTCTCTATTATTTGATTATTTGATTATTTTCTAAAGAAATTATTTGTTCTTTATAAAATAAGTTTTTTTTATAGAAATTCTCTCTCTTTCTCTCTCTCGAAGAACTCCAGTAGTAGATAAGACAGGAAAACCTGAAGTTTTAAATATGAACGCAACATATTTTGATATGTGTAATTGACGATTTAGTTATTATTACTATAAAAATTATTTTTATCAAGAGATATAAATAAAAAGCTTTAGCTTTTGCTATTCTACTTCTTCAAGTACTGTCCTTATTTTTCTTATTATTTTCAAATTAAGTTCCTTGTATACGATTTTTTTCTCAAATATTTATTGCATTATCACTAATGAAAACGTGAATATGACATGTATATGACGTGTAAATATATATGTATGATTGTTCGCAGTGTATTGATCTTTCAGGTCCATCTCGGGTGAGATTGCTAAGTCCAAATAACTATGCGAATCAGTTATTCCTGCAGAATATAAAAGATTTAAAATTAAATCTTTTTTATAGAGAAAGTGCCATTATCGATCGAGGTGAATCTTGCTGAATGATACTTTTCAGATTCAAATTTTTTTTTATATTTTTCAATTTGGACCAGTTTCACTTGTTATAAAAAATTTATTTATAATTTTATACATTATTAATATAAAATAGGAAAAAATTGCAAATCTCAAGAAGAGTACTATCATAAAATTAATATTTCATCTATTTAGGATTTTTTATGATATAGAATATAGAAAATTAGCATGTTTGATTTTAATTATATCTGTAAATAATGTCTACGAATATATTGTAGTCTCTTTATTTTTTATGCCAAGTTCGTTGTTACTTATAGAACGGAGAATTTTAAAAATTGAAAGAAGCTAACGCAAAATCTACTTTATACGACTACAAGCTACAATGATTCAAATCTTTCTTACAATTGAAATATTGAAAACACCCTGTGATATATGTATGTGACACATATTTGGTGCATTCGCGTGGCACAATGCTTAATGTAGAAATCAGACAATTTCTGACATTCATTTGCCGCGTGGTTCACTTTCGGCGGTACACCCTTTTGGCGACGTAATACCAACGACGCGTATGCATGACAGATTTTATGGGCATCAACCATGCGCATAGAAAACGCCGTGCCATCTGTTACCTCGTGGTCAGGTGGAAAATTTTAACGATCGTCGCGATGCATTAGGGAAATATCGCACTTCGATCGATCAGGCCTTTATGCGAGTTCCGAGTTCGACGTATCTCCACGCGTGAAATATGCCTACATAAACATGCGCCTGTTTCACGACAAAAGCCGAACCCGTAAAGGCGATTGATTAAACCGTCGCTTTAAATGGGAAAAATTGAGCCTAAAATCATGGCTAAAATGCAAACAGATAGAATCTTTGACAAATACACTGATAAAAATCTATGCAAATTTACAAAAGAAACTTACGTATTTTTCGGTAGATTTACTAATCTTTTTTAGTTTTTTTACTTAAAATTTGTATTATCTCTCTCGCTTCAATTGAAAATACTGAAATAATATGAAAAATTAATTGAATTTAGTATATTTACAGACCATTTGTAAATTTACTTTTAGTATTGCTAAATTTATTCACAATGTTACATACATGTGGTTAAATTTCACTTCTATGTAGAAAATTTACAGTCTAGCATGGAATTTTACTATCTGTAGCGTGATATCACAGTATTTCAATAAAAGTGTCACATTAGAAGGTGCGCATCATCCCATGTTAATATACATGCAGACGGTATTTTTAATTATCCGTAAGCATAGTGTTTTCTGGTTTTCTATATCTTCCAATTCCAAAATCATCTACGATTTAAAAGGTCAGTATCACAATATAAGTAATACTGTATTTACTGAAAGCTTCATTCCATTTGAATCGTAAATGTAATGTTTATAGATAAAATTACAAATCACTTTGTATTTCAACTGCGTAAATCGAAAGTTAAAAATGATCACCGAGTCTTACAGTAAAATGACGTTCTTGTTTCTATCAGTGTAGGTTCAGTATTAGTGATATGAATATATTTCCGTAATTAAATAAACAGATTGGGTATCTTAATCACTCTGGTGTAATTAATCTTTTAATTAATAAAGTTACTTTATATATTGTTATATATACGATAATATATTGTTATATATACGATAATATATTGACAATATAGAAGAATAATGCCAATGAAAAGAAACATTTTCCGTTATAGAACGCTAAACTGAATGAAATGGATTAATATTGCTAACATTTTACGAAACAATACATTTCTTTCATTTTACAAATATACATCAAGATCAATCTCTCTTTTTTCTCTCTGCAATATATTTCTATCATTTGTTCAAAAAATATGTTGAAATAGAAATTCTACAAGAAAATTATTTTCAAAATATAATTAATATAATTTTTTTGCTCTTGACGCGGTTAGTCCATTGCATGTATGAGTTAGGCATAAAGAATAATCGGTTGAAAGTAAACCGAGATCAAGGAGCCCATAATCACAGCTGGGAGAGTCTTTACGATCTATGCGCGTTTATGTACGCGTGCAATCGATCCGGTACGGTCGGATGTACGCGCGGGCTTAGAGAAAGGGTAAAAAGGAAGAAACAGAAATGATGGGCGGGCAAGAAGAACAGAAGAAATATACGCGAATGATCCCGGGCAAGATTATAAAATGGCGTCCCTCATCCTCCCCGTGACCGTTCTTAATTTCGCCCGGTTCCTTTTGTCCTCTCGCCTTCTTTCCCTCCGCCTCCTTTTTTTTCTCCTCCTCATTTTCTCCACTCACTCCGGGCTCCTCGCTCGGAAACAGACGTTATCCTTCCTTGTACGGCGCGCTCCGCATTGCTTACCGAATCGAGAAGAATCAGCAACTCAAAGGGACTCCCGAGGGATGATTCTCGAACTTTTTTGCACAACAATTCCAATGAATACCGCTATCGCGATGCATTAATAAGCCGCGACAAACCGGCGTTGAATTATTAAACGTAGACAACATATTCTCGGGAATTTTTAAAACCTGACGAAATAAGGTTTAGCCTACTCTCCGTTTCTGTTTATTTCACTGCAATCTATGTTCCAATGCTTTACATGACTCATCTTATTTTTAATAAATTTATAATGATGCTACGAATGTCGAATGTCTTTTCCATCATGAATGATAAACTCCTACTTTTTTTTTGTACATGATAAAATTTCTTATTTTATAAAATTATATTAATAATAATTATATATAATTTAAAAACAATTAATATTATAAAATTTATAAAGCATTATATTTCTGTATTAATTTATTATTAAGTGTTATATTTCTAGAACTATCAATAAACAATGTACGATAAATAATACTCTCTTTGAGTACCCACGCTACATATTAATGAAAATATACTTCTACACATCAATCTAAATGCTCATTGTCAAAATTCAGTGTCTCTCCTACAAGACGTACGATCTAATTTTCAACAACGCACGAATAAAAGACGTAAACGCAGAAGATCGGATTACATTCGTCGGCGTCTTACTGCAGACACTCTCCATCCGAAAGGATTAATATCGTCCACCATCAGATGACGTTAGTCGCCTCGCCTCGCTCCTTCGGAAGCCTCATCCTCTCGTCTTCCGCACCACGCTGAGGACACCCAGCAGCATCCCAGCAACGCGGTTCTCAAAGTCGTATAGCGTTGGTGGCGTGCGCCATATTGGGGGGCGGTCGAGCGTCCCTCCAATCGGCACCTACCAGACGCTGGCGTGGGTGCCGACCGCACCCAATAATCCAGGCACTCGCCCCACCAATCAGCCGCCACACCCACGAGTGTCACGTGCGCACAAGCAACATCGTTGCTGATGAACTAGTCGTGCGCGTACCCTCGTACTGTGCTCGTCGTGACGAGTGTTCTATGTTTTTCTTACGGCGGGACATTTATAGAAGTGTCGGTTGCGATAAGATAAACTTGTCAAATAGTCAGACTTGTTTGTTCGGATTACCAAAGCTACACAGCAAACCTTCGCAATACGTCAATGTTATCCATATTTATGATCTAAATAAAGTTTTGACAAAAGATACCGATGCATGTGAGGAGCTTTGAGCAGCACTTGTTTTCCGTGAAAGTGTCTGAAGGAATAAACTGCAGTTACAAGATGGATTAAGTGCCGAAATGACGTATTTGAAGAACTTCTGCCAATAAAAAAATCAGCGAAATCAGTTTGAATGAAATGTGTCCTCTTTTTCAAAAATTAAGAACGAATCTGCTCGAAGGAAGCCTGATTTCGTTTGAAAGTCTATAGTTTCAATTCGACTAAATACGGCTTTAAGTCAACAAAGTCTGGAATTTCCAAAGATACTGTTATTCTTCGCTACTATCGTGCCTTATAAACAACCATCAAGAAGATATCGTGGGCATTCTTTTTCTTGATAAAGAGAATCACGATCGCACGCGCGCAAAAAAAAAACGAATCGATATGTTGCGAGGTGGCACGGAGCGTTGCATTCGCTGAAATCGCGGGAACGTAGATAATAGCATCGAGAGAGTGATTGCGCGCGAAGGTGGTGGCAGTTATGACTAAGATGAGATTGGAGCTGTTGGAGTGCGATGCTGTTCCTCTGGAAGGGATGTACCGTTCGCAACGGCACGACGTCTTAACGCCGCAGAGTAGTCCCGAATCGCGTGGCGTTCGCCAGGAGCAGCACAGTAGTGTGGACAGCGTCGGTTCCGCGATATCACAGGGTGATATGTATCCGTTAGATCAGCCCACCTTCGAGCTCGATCATCTGCCGCTGCATATTCCAACGATTCTTCATTGTAAGTGTCGAACGATAGCATCAAGAATCCTGTTGAGACTATCCAATGTTTCTCGAGCCCGAACTTCTGCAACTTCAGTTTTCTCCATGAAAATGGAACAGTTTTAATTATTGCCATTTTGTTGTCATAAATAATGAACAGCATCTTTTTCTATAGAGATTGATATTGCCAAAAAGATTATCTCGGTTAGGAAGCTTAATTTTCTTAATTCTCAATGTAATTAAAAAATTCTGAGATTCTAAATTTATAAAAAGTGGCAAAAAATAGTTACAATAAAATAAGGCTCTGTTTAAATAAAAATTAAAACTATAATTGTATAATGGCTATTAAGAGCCGAACGCACGAAAGTCAGGCGAAGTTAATACAGTCAAATTATGAAACCGTAAGTTTAATAAACGTTTCTGTTCCAAACCAAACCATATGAAAATTGGCTTTGAATAATAATGGTATTAAGTTCCATATTTAATTGTGCCAGTTAATACGTAGGACTCGTATTTCAATTTGAGTGTACTTTATTAAATTAAATAATAAATAAAAAAGGAAATTCATAAATTAATTAAATTATCCTATCCATTCTATGCTATATAGAATGAAAAACTATTACTTTTTGTTTAAATAAAATTGCAGAAACATTGATTGAGGCGCTCATTTTCTAGAGCGTTAACATTATTGCACATATTCATGTAGATATTATTTATATCACGATTGAAATTGATATTCAACATCATATTCTTTAATAAATATTTAATTTATAATTAACTGTATGAAAATAATGACAATAAATTTAATATATAAAAAATATATATCTAACTTTTATATGCCTATACTTTTTATATTATGTAATTTACCATTAAAATATTATAAAAGTATAAACACAAAAATATATTATTATTTGTAAGCGATGATATAATTCGGGCGTAGATAGAGGTAAGACCAATCCGGTATATACGTTACTCTAAATCTAATTCACTCCAGAGTAAATCGGGATTTGACGGCTGGGTGTAAACAAGGTCAATGACGAATAACCGAAATCAGCTAATCGGCAATTCGCTCTGTTTCGTTGACGGGGAGATCGGCTAAGATTCGAAATAAAGACGCCTTGAAAAATAAAAAGTTCAGAGAGGCTGTTTCGAAATTATTCGCGTGATTCATCCACCGACAAAGCTTCCATTCTCTGAGCTCTTAAGAATGGTGAAGAAAAGCGAAGACCGCGAGTAACAATAGGCCCTATAACTTGTACATCTCTCGTTCGCAATATATTTTAGCGATATATTTAGGATATGATTTCGCGAAATATACTTTAATGATATTGAATGTCGAAGTGACTAATTTGCCCTGTTTCCTCGCTCATTCTCCATCGGCACGAGATTTTACTACATATTAATATTAATAATAATAATAATCCCAAGTAGCACATGACGGTTTACATACATTTCATATACATTTCTTAAACGTATAACTTAAAATATTAGAAACGTTTAGAAAACGTATAAAAAACCAACACGTGCTATTAGGGAATAAATCTCTTTTTTTACTATTTATTATATCCGTTGCGTCGATCGATATGTTGCAGCCACGATACCAAAATGCGGCGGATGTCAGGAAGTTATTTTGGATAAATACGTTCTAAGGGTCCTAGAGAGGTGTTGGCATGCAAGGTGTCTGACGTGTCGGGACTGCGGTGCTAGATTGACCGACAAATGTTTTGCGAGAAATGGCCACGTATTCTGCAAAGATGACTTCTTCAAGTAAGCACCAATAATTGCTGTCACAACGTTATTAGTATGTATACACACATGCAAAGTTTTTAAAATATTGTGTAGATTGTGTAGATTTGCAATACAATTAATGTACACAGAAATTTTATCTTTGTATATAAAGAGATTATTTGTTACAGTTTATTTAAAATATTTATTATTGGTCATTATTTCTATTAATTCATTTTTGATCTTTATTATTGATCTTTCAAAAAACCACTTAGATTAGATATAAATTTACCACGAAAATAATAAACAAATCTTTTCGACACTTTTCGCAATATTTGTTCGACTTGTATTTGTACACTTATCGATAATAGCAACAACGAAACAAAAAAAACATTTTTTTAAAACATGTGCATCAGATATTTTGGTATCGATTCCGGAAGAGTGGCACATTTTTCTTTGTTTATTAGATAAGATATCATTTTCCTTTTCTTTAAAAAACTAAACCAATTTTATCTCGATTCTTCATTCCTTATATCCTTTTTATTTGAGATATTAAACTACCACAAAATTATTTTTGTTAATTACATTTTAATATTACAATAAGAATAAATTAAAAAATATCAGCATAAATGATGACCTATCTCTACTTGCATTCGCATCGATTGTCGAATGATTCGACGAACCGCGACAATGTTATGCCAGTTATATAGTTTTGTCATTGATGTGTGAATGTAATGTGAAAATATTGTATGTTGTTGGTGTGGCAGGCGTTTCGGGACGAAATGCGCGGGCTGCGGCCAAGGGTTGGCACCTTCGCAAGTGGTACGAAGAGCGCAGGAGTTTGTCTACCATCTCACGTGTTTCTCGTGCGCTCTTTGTTCTCGGCAACTGGACACCGGCGATGAATTTTATCTCATGGAAGATAGAAAACTCGTCTGCAAGCCTGATTACGAACAGGCGAAGGCGAAAGGTAAGAAAAAGTTCTTTATGTAACCCTTTAAATTGCTAAAATTGCATTCTCATGAGAAAGGATTTTTTCCCCACAAATTTCTTTCTTTCAACATATATTTTTCTACAGTAATTTTTTCCTCAGTATTAAATAAATAGCTTTTACTTTTGATCTTTTAATAATATTTTAGATATTTTCATAATTCTCCTTGATGACAGAAAAGCCAATACGAGAAATCGAAATTAAGTAGAACATACATTTAAATATTTTTAATATATAAACATGGCCGATAAATTACCCAGTAAACACAAAGTAACAATAATATAACGTCAATGTTATAATTTCCCACTCAACAATATAACTACAGTGTAACATGTCTTGTATATAAGAGTCATATTGTTGAGTAGGAAATTTTAACATTGACGTTATATTACTGTTACTTTGTGTTTACTCGGTATTGATTGATTAATAAAGATCTTCCAAATGTATAATGCGTAATTTATACGACTTTCAGAACTGGCAGATGGAGGAAGTATAGACGGTGATCAGCCTAATAAGAGGCCGCGGACGACGATCACGGCGAAGCAGCTCGAAACACTCAAGCTGGCATACAATACTAGTCCGAAACCAGCAAGGCACGTGCGAGAACAGCTGTCTCAGGACACAGGTCTCGACATGCGCGTCGTTCAAGTCTGGTTCCAGAATAGGTAAGAAAAGTTGGACGGTTGAACTTATAGGGTTTCCCATATTCTCCAAGCTCTCTTCATGTAGAGATACCTTATATTATTCGTCCAACTATATGTACGTGTGCATTGTATTCGATATAACAGACGAGAAATAGATCAAATTCGAAAGAAATAGAATCCGATTAAATGTATCATCTAAAATTACACGTTGCATAAGTAGTAAGCGGTGCAAACGCGCGATTTAGGTATTAAAATAAAGAAGTTAGATGAGAAAAGTTAATTTTCGATCCTGATGAAATCATCAAATTAAGAGAGAAGCATTGGCTTATCGTCAGGATTCTGCATTAGCGTCTGATGTGGCCTCTGAAGCTGAATATGGTTTCTGAAGCCATTCATGGAAGCAATCGAGAGATTCGGAGATGTTGAGATATATCTCTTTTGCAACACAAAACGTATTTGATAATTTAATTAAGGTAGAAATTAATTTTCATTATAAAAATTAATTTACAAATTAACTTTTATTCTAAAATAATATGCATCGTATAGTGTTTTAAGCAAACTAACATAGAGATGTCATTTTGAATTGTCTTGGAATTTAAATAAATCGCAGAAATAAATTAAAGATTATATTATAATAACGAAATTGCATGTTGCTAACTTTAGTCTACGTACCAAGATCATGATATCCGCAAGCACTGTACTTTGTAACGGCGGATACATTTTTTCCTCTTATCACTCAAGTGGCACTATGATATTGTAGGGAAAGTAACGATTTGTCGCGAAAAATTGTTTTATCTACAAAAGGAGAGTCCTAGTCGCTGACCTCCGTCACTTATCAGATGCGAACAGTGTTAGAAAGCGCGTCCATGAAAATAACGTCAAGGATAAGTAAATAAGGCCTATCAATGACTGCAGATAAATATACTAACACGTAAATGCATAAAACTGTACACGTGTGATATAGTTTTCCAGAAAACTTAAACCAATATTCCGACGTAATACGAGATTAATGTCAGACTGTTGCCGCGAGATAAGATACATTCTTTCGCTATTCAGCGAACCGATAACGGAAAATAAAAATTTATACGAGATGTTAGAGATATGAATATTTATATCATAAATAATCGAAGTACCTAGCACAACGAATAAAATGTTTATCATCGTAGAATTTATTCTTTTTCTTGATCTTATCGATGTTCAGTATTAACCATTGAAAGCGATAAAATGAGCGTTTTGCTATTATACATTTTGATATATAATTATAAATAGATATACATATATTCTCAATATTCGTATTGGCACAGCACGATGTCTAAATATGTCAATAACTTTATATATTGTTTACGAAAAAATAATTAATGATGAAACGAAACAAGATATTCCAAAATAAAATTATTTTTATATTTTCAAAATTTATGTAGACCTATCTTTCACCAAATTATTGAAAGCATAGTAATTTTACTAAATAATCTATGCTACTAAGATTAGTAATCTTATCTCTAAAAGTTTCTAAAAACGAAACTTTTCAAAATAACTTAATGATTGTTATTAATTAATTAACATTTTGATCTTTGTAGGAGGGCGAAAGAAAAGAGGCTAAAGAAAGATGCTGGTAGGACGAGGTGGTCTCAATATTTCCGCAGTATGAAAGGCGCCGGTGGAGGCGGTCACTCGCCTAGACATGATAAACTTCTTGACAAAGACGAGCTGAAGGTAGACTTGGACTCCACCTTCGGTCATCACGGTGAGTTGCATTATTGCATTATCGTTTTCTTGATATAAATATAAAGACGGCAATAAAAAGATGACAAGAAGAGCTGAAAGATAGACACTGAAATTCTTGTGTGTCGTAATTTATTTTATAAATACTCATCTATAAATACTGATTCCTTCAACGTTGAAATTGAACTTTTAGCCAATAAAAATCTTGAATTTTGGATACGAAAATAAATAATAAAAATATTTTTAGTTGAATAAAAATGGAATTTCCTTAATCTCAAAAACAGCTTCATATAATTTCAGTTAACTTCTACAACAAATATAAATCCTAGTTATTAAAATAAAAAATTAAATAAATTAAATACCAATTGGATAGAAGATAATAATAATAAGAGATATTTATCTTCAAATGTGACAGCGTGATGTAAAAATATGCCTATGCAACTTTACAGCTATCGTTCATCTCCCTCGAATAATTATGTGTCAAAGTTACTCCTAATAATCGCGTTAGCCACTTCCGGAATAATCTAGACGAGCGGTGTATTATACGAGCGGTACTTGTTCCCGAGTAAGTACAGGTAATAGCGAGCATAAATTCAAGGATGGCCCGCAATCTTCCTGAAATCTCGGACACAGTGAGCCGGCAGTTAGCCCCCGCGATGGGAGGACGATCTCCTGAATATTTGAGGAGATCGTCCTCCCCTCGGATAGCAGGCATCTGGGTACTGGGAGACCCAGACACAATGGATGTTGCCAGTCGCTGGCTTGACTTTCGACTTCCAACTTACGGCCTTAGAATGATCACTCGTTACGGTAGCTCCCGTACTTGCGCGTGACTGAAAGCGTGGCATTTCGGCCATCCATTTCTTATGTCTTGACTCACATCGTTATACGAAATTTATCTGGTTTCTTAGAGCATTAGAAATATTAGTTTACTGAATATTTTCCCTTAACGAGGCGCCTATGCATTCTAATTTAATTACGGCCGGAAGCTTAATGAAGAAAACGATTTGTTTGCAGACTTGAGTAACGACAGCTACGGAACGGTGGTGAACATGGGCCTGGACGGCGAGGGCGCGAGTCCAGGCGGTGGTGGCAACGGAGCCGGGGGTGGACCGCCCCGCGGTTACCTGGGTGCGACGACACCTCCGTATCTCTCAACGTCCAGATCACCGTCCTTACCACCCCAGTTCCCGTATCCGCCGGACGCTGGTCTCTCGGTGTACACCACTCTTGGTAGGTCTAACACTGATTACCTAGCAATATGCTCATGAAGGATTACGCTTTTAGCTTTCTCATCTATTAACTCTCACAAGTAAACCTACGGAAGTGTTCATCCACCGATTTCAATGAAACTTTGCACATTTGTAGAAATTATGAACTAGAACTATGAAAAATATTTGATACGTATCAGACAAGGTTTATTCGGTGAATAACAAGAATACACGGTGGCACTCGAGTGATGTTTTTTAATGTATGTATCTGCCATATTCGGATCGCCATTATAAATTTCCTACTTTTGACATCAAATTTAGCTTCAGCAATACCAAAAATCCCCTATAAGCATTTTATTTTTTAAAACTTTCAACTTGTTTTATTTTATATTGGGTACCGCGGAAAGTTCGTGTCGTTTTCTAAGAAATGTCGCTCATCGGGAAAGAAGAGCACAACGCGTAGCAATAGCAGCCAACTTCATTATAGTTTTGGAAAGGTGTAACATTCTTTGACATTTGACAACAAATGCTGATGAATTGAACGTGTTGTATTGATATTACTTACGTTTAAGCATGGAAAAAAATAAGGTGCATTTTCGGCATATTTTGCTTTTTTTCTTCCGGAAAAGATTAAAGGCGGCGGAGGCCGAACGTGAGATATGTAATGTGTACGGGGACAATGCCGTAAGTGAATCAGTATGCCGG
>VBVQ01004113.1:0-15947 GCA_011636635.1 Tetramorium simillimum
TATATAATATTTTATATATATATATATATATATATATATATATATAAAATATGTTATATATCTGCGTCTATCTATCTAAAAATCACGATACCTTTTGAATTTGCTTTCTAGATACAACATTCCAACTAATGTCATGTAACAAATCCGTAGGGTCATCAACTCTGTAATGAAAGATTTAATGCATTGGCTACATAACTCTGTGAAAGAAATATACACGGTTTTCGAAATCAGATATAAGATTATTACCTTGTTATAAGTTTATCCCAGTGATTCGCAATAAAATCCATTACCACATCGATGTACGGATAATCTCCATTTAATACTGAGTAAATAACACGATAAACATCATTCTTCGCTAATGGTGATTTTTCCGTTATGGTCATATTTAGAAATTTCTCTATAATAGTCCGATTCTTCGAGTGTCCAAGACAGTACCATGTAGGTTCAGACATGTTTGTGTACATATACAGCAGTTTGTTCCAAATAGTTTCATTTGCTTGTTTTATGCCATTACAAAATATCCATTTTTTCTTATGGAGTGAAGTTCTAGGGCAGAATTTTTAGAAATATGTATTATACATATATAAAAAAGGCCCTGTCATTTATTTTTAACAGATAAATATTTAGTTTCAAGATAAGATAGAAATCATTTTTTTCTAATTATTGAAATTAAAGAGGGTATATGAAGTTATTTTAATATGTACGTATTATTTACTTTCTTCTTTTTTATGTGGAATATTTTATAATATAAGTATTATTTATTATTATTATTATATTATTAATATTTATTATTTACCTATTTGTAAGTACAGTGGAATTTTCCAAATAAGCAATTAATTGATTATAAGCTTCATGGAGGCAAGTAGGATGATCTAAGGCACATGCTTCTTTAAAAATTGCATTTCTTGTTAATTTGGTAAAATAATCGTCATTCGGACGATCTTGCATACCTATAGTTTCTACTATATTACTCATCAAGTCCAGGATGTACGTCTATAATTATATATATATATATTTGATTAATTTTGTAATATATTTGTACTATAAATTGTAATAAAAAGCCGTTTAGAATCGGCTTTGAAACGATTAAAGATTGATTTCATTTCTAATTTTCTGTATGATGTAATCTAAAAGACTTTTTCTGTGATTTTTACAAAAAGATTTTACAATATGTAAGATTAATTTACCTTAAGTAATTCACCTCCTCCATTGTAAGCAAAAGATTTCGTTGTATCTCCTAAAATTTTAAATACTGAATACCACACTATGTAATCTGTTTCACGTCGCAAATATTTCGTGACGTCCATGAAAATTCTAGGATCTAATTTATCAGTGAGCATAAGGTGAATCGCGTCATTTATTATCTGTGCGCGATTCAATACATGAATTTTCGTATAATTCTCAGAATCCAGATAATCAGCAATTTTCAACCAGTTTATTGCGTCATAATTTACTCGGTAAAAACCTGCAATTGTTCATATAATTTTATTTTACATATAATATTATAAATATATTGAATGTTTAAATTAATACCCAGTATGCTTCAATTAATTATTTCTTTTTAATGTATTAACATAAAGATTAATATAAAGATGCATTAATAAAATAACGTATAAAAGTGATGAAACAGATAAATTTATAGAGATTTATAAAGACACAAACACATAAATACATATAAATCTTACCAGTTTGTTGAACATTCACAATGACCCAATCTTGCGGATCGATGCTATCGATTACGAGCTCCTCAGCTTCTGGCGACAACCAGTGCGTAGCTAAGGTTGACGAGAAATCCGGATTGGAGCGAATTGCAAAATTAATTGGAATCCACCATCTGTTCGCAATATTTGCACTCTTGGTATTCTTACGTACACTCATTTTTTCATACGGTTGAAAATATTCCTGCGTGATCTTTGTCTTTCCAGTACGTTGATCTTTAGTCACTGTTACAAGAGGATATCCTTTCTGTTCTGTCCAGGTGTCCATTACTTCTTGGATATTGAATTTGTTCTGTACCGCTGATTCATTGAATGCATCTTGTAAAGCGTCCCATAAATCTTCAGGTTTAGCTACGCCATACTTGCTAATAATTCATTTTGTATATAAGTGTTGCGTTTACAAAACTGTACATATGTTAGTATAAGATTAGTTATTTTAATTCTTATGATAATTTTATGATATGCATTTACTGTATTGACAAAGAGTCATCATACATATATAGCATTCTAGTGTACAACACATATTGCATTATACATTATAACGTAAAATATAATTTTATAGTGAAATAACAATATTAATTTTTATTATTACGCGATGTTAATAATTGTTATTATATTTGCTATAATATGTTAGAAGATTGTTATATTGTACTGGCTCCCATTAGTATTGAAATAATAGCAGCTTGATAATCTGAAAGCATCTTTACTCTGTAAATAAACCTTTATATAAAATTATGATATCTTACTTACTGCTTATCAAGATATCTGATGAGTCCGGCATGAAATACGTCATCAGAAAGGCAATGCGAAAGCATTCGTAAAAGCAGAGAAGCTGAAATAATAATTAAATTTAAATTTGATTCGTAAATTTAGGAAGAATCTGTGACTTTCTTATAAGCTCTGATTCTAAACAAGTCTGTTAGTTGATTAAAGAAATATATTACCTTTGCGATCATTTTTTGAAGATTTGAAATTAATATCTGCAATAGAATTAGGCTCAAAATTAAGAGGTTGTGTGAATTGAAAGCTGTCCATAAAAAGTATTAAATTCAGTGTTTCCGTGAGTAAAAAGTCCGTAATTCGCCAATCTTTATATATCTAAATATAAAAAATTTATTTAATATTTATGTATTATATTCAAAAGTTATAGTATGCATTAATTCTGACATTTTTTCTTTAGATAAAAAAATATGACGGAAGAAAGTTGTAAATATATTTCATATAAAAACTTATATGATAGATATACTGGGTGTTACCGGAAATTCGCGAAATAATTTTTTCTTTTAGCAAAATTCTGTCCGACAAGTAGTATTCGCGGGAGAACAGGTTGAAATTATCGAATAAGCGCTCTTATCTATGTGGTATTCATGGCCGTCGTGCGCTTTTCACTCACTTGTTTATTTGAAAATAAAGACATATGTAAATAGAAATAAGATTTACGAGCTAAGTATCTTATTATGCTAAATATTGCACACAATTGTGCATGATAATTAAATAACATTACTAAATGTAAAAAATAGATTACTAATTAAATGAGAGTACGTAACCTGTACAAATGCCGAAAATTTGATTTATTGTATAACAGTGATTAAAAATAGAGTAAAATATTTAAGTTGAGGTATTATAAGAGGTATTATAAGAGCTAATTATTTTTTTATTTTTTTACTATATGAAAATACAAAGGACTTGTCCAAAATTATTAATTTTTAACTTGTTATAAGAATTAAAGAATTGTATCAATATCTGGAAATTTACCATACATTGATAAGATATTTATCATGTCTCTATTTTCATATGAACAAGTGAGAAGCGTGTGACAGCCCTGAATACCACATGAATAAGAGCGCTTATACGTTAATTTTAACCTGCTCGCCGGCGAAAACTACTTGTCGGGCGGAATTTTGCTAAAGAAAAAAGTTATTTCTTTTTCATAAAGTAACACATCACTTGCACCGAATGCGCGAATTTCCGGATACCCTGTATACATACAGAGCGTTAAAAAAAGTATTCCAAACTTGTACATAATACTCATTATATTGAGTAAAAAGCATCTAATAAACATTGGTCGAAAAGTTGGTCAATCCTTTCAGAGTTATAAAGAATTTTCGATTTTGGTAAGGCAAGTTAATTGTGCGCTTCTGTTAATCAATACGCACGGTCTACGCACGGTCAATAAACTCAAATCCGTCGATAATAAAATCAAACGAACGAGTATCTTACCATATTATTACTACATTGTCTACAATAAATATTCAACGTGACCTTCCATTTCTACACTCGGCATCTTCGAATTACAGAATTTCGAACTCTATTAAAAATACTTGGTCTTCTTCGAATTTGATTAGCTGCATTTCTAATTCTTGTACATTATTTATTTGAATTTATTGACCGTGCATGATCAATGGAAGCACACAACTAACTTGCCTTACCAAAATTAAAAACTGTTTATAACTCTGAAAGGATTGACTTACCGAGCCGTGTTTACGGGACACATTTTACTCGGTATAATGTGAATCATCTATTCCATAAGTTTGAAATACTTTTTTTTAAACACCCTGTATATATCTTTAAAACAATGCTGGAATTACGATATAAGATAAAATGCATTCGTAAGTTTTGTTATCAAATTTCTACCTTATCAGCAATATAATACTTGAAATATTCAGCAAGTCCTCCATTTATCCATATATTGTTCCACCAGGAAGGACTAACAACATTACCGAACCATTGATGGCTTGATTGGTGAATGACATTATCTACAATTCTATACAATGTATCGACTGGACTATTATCTCCATCGTACACTATTGAGACTTCCCTATAGATGATATAATGATTATAATATATACACGAAATGTACGTAGAAATTTGACTTCATAAATATTTTAGATTTAGAGTAATGAGACGTTCTAAAATATTAAATTTTTTAAATGTAAAAATATTTAAAAATATATATTATCAAAGCAAGGACAGAGAATTCAGATATGCGTGCTGAAAATATTTTTACAGATATAATATTTTATGCGCAAACAAAATTTATGACATTGCAAAATAATGTTTATCATACTGCATATTTTTTAATAACTTCTAATTATATAAAATCAATGTAATGCGATTCTATACATACAAATAAATTTTTCAATTTGTTCAAAGCGTTTAGCAGATGTCATATTATCGATATTTGATATATTGCAATGCTTCCTTCGTCTATGTATATCACCGTTTCCACGTACATATCGTGACATTACCTATAGGTGATAAGTCCCCAACTTTCCATGCCCTTATTGTATCCAATAACATATCTGTCAGGAAGAGCAACGTGATCGATTTTGGCCAACTGAACGGAACTGTTGGTATATCGTCTCAGTTCGATCGCCGCTTTCTGGGCGACTTCGTGGGCGAAACTTGCTGAGGAAATTACGTTTCTTCTGCCCCAGACGTTGATGGTTCCATCGGAATTGCTTATATTACGAAGATCGAAGATTAGAAAACTGACTAGGTACGTTGATATAACGGGCGATTCTTCAAAATGTGTCCATATCTTTCCGTCATTCTCGTCGATGTCTGACTCCTCGGAAATCGGCATGTTCGAAATAGCCGTGTAATTGCGATAATGTTTGACAGCGATCTTGAAAGAGGCCTTCAATGCCGGCTCGTCCCAGCAAGGAAAAGCAGCGCGCGCATAAGTCGCCATGAAATTTGTCCCGGCAAACCATCTGTTGAAAATTTCAACTATTATTATATTTTATTAAAGATAATGAATTATTTTTATTTATCGTTCCGACATTCATTATTTATTCATCATTTTTCACAACAGATTATGAGAAGAGCGAATATAATTGTTTTTTGTTTATTATACAATTATTATTAAAATAAAAGAAATTATTGAGTTTATCTTAATAAATTGAGTAATTTGGAATAATCTTTACTAAACTATAAAAAATGCTGTGTTCAGTGTTTAAAATAAAGTACTTATTTTAAGTGCAATCTACTACCAATCTGTTCTCACAATATTTAAATTAAGTCCAAACATGCCGAAGATAGTAATACGAAGATATTGTTTTTTACGTTGAATAAAATTCGTCAGTAGCAGGACTTCGATTTATTAAACAAAAGAGGCGCGAAAGTAATACAGAGAAATTTTAAAACAAAGAATATAGAAAGAATAGAAGATACAAAGAAAATTTAGAGAAGAAGGAGTACAAAAACAAAAGTATACAATACATAGAGAGCAGAGAGCATTACAAACCATGAATAAAGTATTACAGTAATATACAGTAAAGTAGAACAGTCAATATTCAGTCGCTCTAAAAGAAGATAATGATATTTACGATATATTTTTAATATTTGTAATTTTTGCTTTTAGGCTAGACAGTTTCAATTAATTGAATTAATTAAATTAAGTTCTATGTCTTTTGAAATTATTTCATTTGATGTAATTTTATTTTATTAATCCATTATACATTTTAAAATATTATGCATTAAAAATAATTATTTCTACTGAAAATCAAAGAAAGTATTGTCATTTTTCTATAATCTCGTAAAATGTTATATTTCTTATATTACATATACTGAAAAAAATCTTCGTAAAATATATTTTTCTCAAAATTTTCATATTCTCTCACTCTATTTTCCTGAGATCCGAATTTGACGTAATTCCAAATTTTTAGAAGATTAATGTAACCTACTGAATTTAAAAATATGACACTTTGAAAAAACTAAATGTTTGTAAAAATAAAGAATGTTGACCCTTACTATAATTAGTCTCAGTTAACTAAAGAAGTAAACAGATCTTTCCGTATTACAATCATCTCCTTTATTATTAAATCTAACAAATTATTAATATAAAGAATGATTTTGTACTTACACTGTATCTCCTGCGTCATTAATATAAGAACTTCGGTAAAATCCATATGTTCTGTCATTAAGTGTACTAGCAAATTTCAGATATAAAGTATAATGTCCAGCAGATAATTCCTTATCAAATCCAAGAGTCAATAATTCAGTTTGATCGTTACTGTCATATGCGGTTGGAAAATAAAAGTCAACTCCAGTGTGGGCTTTCAAAAAGGTTGCATTTTTGTCTACTATTAGATTTTTCGTATGTAGCGTGAGAGTTCTCGTCTGCCGTAGAATCTCGATGTGAATGAATACTTCGCCATCAAATGTAAAGTTGTCCGGTTTGAGATGCGGGTTCAACTTAAGATCATAGAATAATGGTTTTGTGTGATCAGGTAGCCGATAATTTATTTCCTTATCGTTCGGATTTGAATCTTGAATGGTAGCGGAATCTGTCGTGATGAGTGCAAAGACGCAAATGCAAATAATTTGGTACGTCAACATTCTGGAAAAATGAAATAATTACATTAAATTTATCATAAACGTTATCGAGCGATTTTCCTCATTGAAAATCTACACATGAAAAAAAATAGCTCTCTCATGTGTCGTCGTTGTAAATTTACTTGAATAAACATTAATTGCGTTCTAGTATTAGTTATCCGTTCTGAAATTATATTAGTACGTAACTTAAATTTAAGTAGATAATTTAAAGTAGTCTAAAATAATGAGCTATAATTTAATGAAAAATTTTTTATTTGTTGCATAAAATATTACTTTACGTTTTTGAAATATGATAGTAAGGATAATAATTTCTATTTAATATTTAATATACTTAATAGAATATTAATTTAATATCTTAATAGAACTTACGCACGTGCGTATTCACTGAAACGTAGTCTTGCGTTATCAGAGAAGTAGACGTAATACCGCAAAGTAAAACAAATGTAATGTGAAAATGCGTCTCCGCGTCAAAACAGCTAACGTGACCGTAGTGTTAATCAAGTGAATTAAGCATATTAAGCAATAATAGCGGTATCACGTTCAAGGCTGATTTTAAATTTACATAACTTCTTCAAAAGTAGCTTTACAGAACGTAAACAATTGATTGAATGTCTAATTCATTAACATAATGAATTAGTAAGTCAGACTAGTTAATTAAGATGCGATTCATATAGCTTGTGGACATATAAAATAGGGTAAACGCACGTAATATCGCCTATCAAAATTCAAATCATTCTTAAGGGTAATTAATATTTTTGTCTGAATTAGTCTTAAACGAAAGAGAAATTATTTATGTTTCATGTACAATAAATCAGTTTAAATCTAATCTAAAAATTTTCAATCTAGATATGATACAAACGGTAAAAGTCGAGATGTGAAAAAACTGTACATATAGGCGATATGCCTATCTTATGAATTGTCATTAAATCATATTTTTATAAGCTTTTAAAGTCCTATTTATAAGTATTATAAATCATTTTTTGCAGTATAAATGTTTTCAAAGATTTTTGACAAGTTTTTTTATTACAACAATAACGTAATACATATAAAATAATACATATAAAGTAATTAGGTATATTTATCAAGTATATAAAATATTAGTTTTAAAAGTTTTCATATTAAAAAAAAAAGCTAAAGGAAACTTTAAATAACTCATTGGCAAAAAAACAAAGTATAAAACGTAAAAATAAAATATTAATTATATAAACAATCGTATTTATTTATCATTAGCAAATTTAAAAATAATAATTTTATCAATATTTGTCGGCATTAATCTATTTAATAATATTTCTTACATGTTTATTATAAAAGTTCAAGATGATTCTAAAAGAATTATATAATAACATGAATTATTAAATGAATATTAGGATATGTTAATAAAAAGTTTTAATAAAAATATAAATATAAAATAAAAATATAAAAAGCGTTAATAAAAATATAAATACATATAGTTTAAAAAAACATAAAAAATCGTAATATTACCTAATATTAATTTCTAAACGAAAAAGTGATGCACATAATATCTAGTATTATGTACACCTCACGTAGGCGGTATTGAGAGCAATCCCAGTAAACACAAAGTAACAATAATGTAACATTAATGTTATAATTTCCCACTCAACAACATAATTACAATGTAACATGTCTTGTATATAACAGTTATATTGTTGAGTAGGAAATTTTAATATTGACATTATATTACTGTTACTTTGTGTTTACTGGGTTGTCACTTAGACACCAATAATGACATCATAACGAAAACAAAAATGTTGAGAATGATTGAGTTTGGATTAATCATATACTTCTAGTAAATATTTATGGATTGAAAGAATACTTCAACTTATGTTCTCATTTCACGGTGACAAACTTTCAATGACAAACTGTCTACTTTTGTCAGCACTCACAATTTCTTTAAACGCATTTTCTGCGTCACAAGCTTTTCTTTTCGCTGCAATAACAATATGGCTGTTTTCCAGCAAGTTACTCGGATGACACAGTGTAACACTGTCCAACATAAAGTGTTCCAACTGACACAGAGTGACACTGTGAAAAGCTAAGTGTAAACATATGAGTGTTATCAACTTTTTAAGAAATTTTATGTTTAACATGTGATAAGAGCTTCTCTTTCGCATATGTTTACATAAAATAATTTAAATTTAACTAAAAAATAAAGATATATAATATAATATTTAAAGATATATATGATAATATTTATTACACTAAATCAAACTAAGTTCTAATCGTTCCAACAAGAACCTTGCACAGTGTAATACAGTGTACCATTGTGTGTCCTAGCTGGAAAACAGCCTGTCTTTTTAGACGTGCTTGGCTACTAATTCAATGTGTTTCCGGTAGATATCAGCTTTTGAACTACAAGATATCACGAGTGGCGATATTGCGTTCTGGACGATATTATGGGCGTTTTCCCTGTACTGATTTAAATAGTAGTTACATTTAATTTTTCACAAATAATTACAAAAATATATTAAATTATTATTTACCTAGTTAGTTAGAGCTCCATTTTTAAATAAAAATACAAAAGTTACAAAAGAAAGAACAAAGCTTTTATTAGAGAACATACGTAGTTGAAATTATATAGTTTACGAATTCAAATGTTGATTTTTAGATGTTTTGAAAAATACGTCAAAAATTTTTGTATACAAAATAGCATAACATTATCTATCGTTTTACAGAAGTATTTATTATTTTTATATACAGATCTATAATTACATCAATGGATGTTTATTGTTAAATTATCTTTTTTTATTGTGCGTACTTACGTTGTTAAGCGTTACAAAATCCCATGACGATTGTATCGATTCTACTAGGCGAGACACAAGTACTTCCCATTTATAGCAAGCCTCTTTGCTACGATTTCCAGAAACGTTTGACGCTAATAATGTATGATCTTTTCGAGGAAGCAAAATACGTCAAATAATTCTATCAAGTATGAGCGTAATAGTACAACTGATATATGCGCTTCGACATTTGCATTATTAACGGTAATACACTAGAGCCTCTTAATAGTAAACCTCTCAAAATAATATTTCATCCCTTCCACGGGCCAAGCCACGCGCTAAGCCACTCCTAGGAGACATTAGTGGGGATAACAAAATAGCAACGTAGCTACTGCATCTATGCGATGTGGTAAGCTTTCCCAAAAAGAAATGCGTGCAAGGACATGTTTAGTCTATCAATAAGTCTTTCAAATAATTGTCATATATGTGTTCGTGCTCAATTATTGTATTCTAATTACAATTGTGATGATGAGCACTTTTTTGTATGTGTCTTTACAATGGCATTAAAAAAATTAAAAAGAAAATACTTAACATTCAAAAACAAGAATATTATTTTAAAAGAAATTGAAGAAGAAAAAGCTAAAGATAATAT
Organism: Tetramorium simillimum; assembly: GCA_011636635.1. Lineage (NCBI taxonomy): Eukaryota > Metazoa > Arthropoda > Insecta > Hymenoptera > Formicidae > Tetramorium > Tetramorium simillimum. The sequence goes on from VBVQ01004113.1 coordinate 10,449, forward strand.
TTTAGAGACGTATGGGATTAAATTAAAATTTAAAGGTAAATAAAATGGATCGAAATAACGAATAAATACTTATTACAGTCCTGAACTTAACAGGAGTGAGGGTAACCTCGTTAGAGTATACTAGAGCCCTGTATAGTCTACTCTTGAGAGGTTTTAGTGTATATTAAAAATATAATATTAAATTCATTTTGTTGAGAAAAATGTTTAAAATCTATCGGTTAAGTCAATTATACATCAATTTAATCTTTTAAGTAACGTCAATCTCTTAAGTAACAATATTACACTTTCAAAGTTTGAAAATATTCTAAAAACTTCAGTTTTCTGTTCAATTGAATTGCATCTTATATATTTTCAATGCATTGTTTTCACTGTTTAAGTACTTTTCATCACATCATCTAGCGATAGTGACTGTCGCCCTTAAAATTTCGAAGCTAATACTCATGTGACCGAACTCTACAAGCTTTGCTCGATTTATGCTGCCAATCTGCCAGCAGATTATGTCGGCAATCTCTGCTCGGTTTCTACCGCCAATCTATTATAATGTTACATCAACAGGTTCTGCTTAATTTCTGTCACCAATTATTGTATTCTGTTGTCGGAATATGTGAGAAGTTTTGTTATACTTCTGTTGGCATTTGGCTGACATTATGTGATATATCAGAGCCGATCAAATTTGTATTCTTTCTATAGACAAAACTTGTAGCAAATATCTGACTAGATCTGCTTTCTCGACAGGCTTAGCTATTTGACTTTTAAGTATCTAATGTTTAATGTCTAATATATGGTCACTCAGCAATTTCAAATATTTTTGAAATTGAAGAATACTGTAGAATTGTAGTTCTAAATCTGATATTTTATGTTTTATTTGGAATGATTTGATCTTATCTGGGTCTATAAAATATTTAAAGTTTCTATAATATATTGGATGACTTCGTGTTTCCATTAATGAACCAGCTTGTGAAATCAAGAGACACGGTAGTGTCGCTCGCCAAGTGTACGACGAGAGGCACACCGGGTATCTAGACACGAGACAACATTTTCGAGAGATCTTAGATTTTCACATCTCAATAACGGTTGAACCGGTCAATTTCTAAGTAGGTTCAATTAATTGCTTGGTTTCGATTTATATATATAAAGTGTTTTTATCTTTTGTCTACGTGTCTTATGAACGGAGATATTGTGCTGCATAGTGACAGATTGACAGATTTATATTTAAGAAATGTCATTATCGTTGTCGTCGACCAGGCAATTGGTAGGGGAAATGTACTTTTCGTTTTTTCGATAATAGATGGCACTATGATCGTGTACTTTTCGTTTTAGTCTCTTTATTAAAGGGACTCTATATAATAGTAATGAATGAACGTAATAACCGATAGGTATAATTTAAATGATGATACATGTCAACGGTCAGTATGCAGGAATCGATTAATAATATTAATTTTTAGATATGGAATTTTGCAAAATCCACCAATACAATTAAAAATGCAATAAAATTTTTAAACCTAATTCTTCGTGCTTTTTTACATTAATCGATTCCTTTTATTATTCTACGTCTAAAAGTAAAAAGGTAAAATCATCCAAAAGTGAATACTTTATGAGACATTTCATATTTTATATTAAAAAGTCTCATGACAAAATTGAAAATTTCTCAAAAAGTACTTAACGAAAAGATAATTATAGTGTTTTGGAAAGCTCTTGAGACGAACTACAAGAATATGTAATAAAAAAATAGGTGTTCCCATTTAAAAAATTCAAGGTGACCTTGTTCTGACCTTGACGATGCCATCCAAGGTCAACCTACTAACATCAGTAAATAGACCTTTTTATGTCTTATAACTTTTACCTGAAACAATTTTTTGTAAAACATATTCTTCGAGTTATTCTGCAGTTCCGGTACTTTTATAACAACCTGTATATCAATAGCTACATTATCTTTCTAATGTTAATGAATATAACCTTTTGACACTATGCAGCGAGCTAGTTTCTTCGATAGTAATGAATGAACGTATAACATTCGATCGATATAATTTGAATTATAATATGCCAATAAGTACATTATCTTTCTATTAAAAGCCGAGATATTTTTTGATTCTTTCCTTTGATAATTATAAGAAAAAAGAACTTTTGTTGTAGGTATTTAATACTACAAAATGTGTGATATCAATAAAAAAATTATTTTTTAACATAAGATAAAAAAGATGCCAAGTTTGTGCTTAGAATTGCATTTGGCGCTGCTAAACCGCTCAAACACACAATACCTTGCAAATCTAATTAAACTTCTATACTTATAATATACACTATATTATATATAATCGCTTCTTCTGTAAGTATAATTGCTTATTCTAAACTTAAATCTAATCGCATAAAATTCGTATTTTTACTTTGTATCATATACACTTGGGAACTCGGAGATTCAGTAACGCTTATTCAATTTTACCATAATTGGAATAAGAGAAGAGAATAAATTCTGTTACGATTATCGATTATTGATTGATTTTAAACATAATAGATTTCATTGTTAACAATGTCAATATGAAGAACTGATTGCTGAATCTTAATAAGGAAAAAGTCCATTATTCGCTATTCTCTGAATATCTGAAAATATGATATTCTAGAAAATTTCCACTAAATTAACTAAATATAAATAGAATGTTATTACCATCAATATAAGCAAACAAATTAAAAAATCTACTTTAAGTTCGACTAGTAATAATTTAATCTGCAATTATCAATATTTATAATTATATTTTTTTAGTATGAAATGTCATAAGTGATTTAGTTGTATTTTTATATTTTTATATTTTATAGTCATATATATAGAAATGTAATGTTTCAATCATTTATTATTTAATCTATCTATCATATAGATGTAGATTAATTCAAATATATGCCAACTTATTTGCAATATTTAATAGATCTTGTTGATGATACATTTTTCGAAGGATGATGAAAATCCTTTCTTTAGCAACAGATAAGGCTATTATAAGGGCTGATCAAATCATTGATGTACCTTTTCATGTATGTATTGCTATTACTGTTATCCAGTGCTATGATACGATGTATTTTTATCTTTGTATACTCGCAAAATTTTCACTAAAAATTATTTTATAACGCAATTGTACATACTTTCTTTCCTCATAATGTGCTTTATAATTGTAATTAATATTTATATGTAATAATTATTAATATTATAATTATTCAAAATGAAAATTTTTTGTAGTAACTGATAATTTACAATTATAGGATTTATAATTATAGGATATTTTTTATCCCTAATTTTTTCTGTAATATGACTCTATTATATTCATTTCTTTTACATCGGACATTTTATATCTTCTTCAATATCACTTAAATAATTTTGTTTTAAATTTAAATTCAAATTGATGGAAAATGTTTAAAATTGTTTAGAAAAATATTGAACATAAAAAAATAGGGTTGATTTGAAAGATCTTGAGCCTATTTTATTACAATGTTTCTATATAATGGAATCAATTATGGAAAAAAAATAAAGTATCAAAAACAGAATTTTTCTGTATGAGAGATTTTAGAAATGTAGAAATTTTAGAATTCTATTGCTATACGCCATTTATATGAATATTAATAATTCGAATTTTCTAAAAATGATAATAAATTTCTTTAGCACTTTCAATTTTTGTCGTCATGCAGCATGTATGGATACACATGTATCAGGTATGCAACATACAGCATGAACTAAGGTTACATATGATATATCATCTTTCACTAAAAAAGTTAATTTCTATAATTTTAGCAGATTCATTAAATCTTTTTCTATCATTAAATCCTCAATTATATTGTGGTTGAGCACAAATATGCATGCACCAATAATCTAAAATAACAATTGAAAGAGCAAAAAATTTTCAATATATAATGTAAGGAAAATGCGATATGTGTAAATCATTCTGTTAATATTTATCTGAAATTACGTTGTGTTATTTATATAAATATAAATCCCCAATTTTTTATAGCACTAGTTAGCTGCGGAACTGCTAAACAACTCATTTTTAGAACTTTATCGATGTTGTTCCATATATCCTATCTCTAGCTTTTTGAACAATCTCCTGTGGAAATTTTGAGCGCGGAGTCAATGCTGATCTGTATCACATGTTGAGTGTTTCATCTGTATTAGGAATACGAACATAATCGGACACTACAAACGCTACGAGATAAGTGGACATGACGGGAATCATGTCAAAGTGTGTCCACATCATATCATCTTCGTTGTTCGATTGATCCCAGCTCGGCACATTTGACACAGTTATGTAATTTCGACGATATTTTATGGAGGTATTGAAGCCGGCTTTTAATGCCGGGTCGTTCCGACATGAGAACGCTTGTTACGTCCAACGTGCCTCGAAATGCGATGCGGCCAACCACCTACCACATTTCAATGTAACAAGCTTTTGATAACGGATAAATTCATCAACTACTATTACAACAAGCGAAGAAAACGTGCAAATGCGGTTTATAAATCACACTTGGACAATATATATTCTTCCAATCTGGTCATGACATATGTCAATATTTTCGAATGAAATTTTAGGAGGCTAAACAAATTCGATTCTTTAGAAATTTAATAGTCTGATTTTATTCGAATAATTATATAATTGAAATAAATGTAATTTTGTATAAGCATGTTTAAAAATTAATTTTATGTTTACAACTAATATTTATCTTACAATTAGTTACAGAAAAATTTAGAAAAATATTTCACATAAAATAAAAAAATATATAAGAAAATAGAATTATATATTTAAATAAAAAAATAAAATATGTATAACATGTATACAGTTATATATAGGAATGTTATATTATGTAAAGGTAAAATACTTATATTAAAATTAATGTGAGTTAAAGATTTTTATACATTATGGCGATGGTAACTGCAAACATAACAAGTAAATAATTATAATAACAAAGTAAATAATTATAATAAATAATATTATGAAAATATACATAATAATTGATAACTTTGAAATTTAATATACATATATACTCATATTCCATCTTTATTTTCGTTGATATGTCTTGAAGAAGTTATGCAAATCATCGTTTAGAATCCTGACGAGTTGTATATTTAATCTGTAAATTCCAATGGATAACTCATTTTCCGAGTAAAAGATTAAGATTTTTGTTTCATTGTTATAATTATGCGTAGAAACAATATCACTACTTATCAATGACGTCGTTGTTTCATTTATTGTTAAATCCAATGCAAACTTAAGTCCTGAGTTGGACGATGGATCTCGATGATAATATGGGATTTATTGTCAAAGGTAAAATTCTCCTCTTTAATATATGTATACCAACTATATGTATATCAACTAGTATACAGTACCGGCCAGAAATATATCACCTTTAGGATTTTGGAGCATAATTTTCATTTAGGTGAATCGAATGGATTTCACATTTTACAATAAATATGTGGTATCATATACGTCTTATAAGATATATACGGTGTATATGATACCACATATTTAT
>VBVQ01004114.1:0-15940 GCA_011636635.1 Tetramorium simillimum
CTATCTTATACTAAAAAAAATTCTGGTTAAGAACGGACTAATCAAAAAATCTTGTAGGATTAATCAAATATTTTGGTTATTATAATAGAAATTCTAGTTATTATATAATAGAACCAGAATTCCTACTGTATAATAATCAAAAAATTTGATCAATCCTTCAAGATTTTTTTATTCGTCCGTTTTTAATCAGAATGTTTTTTTCAGTGTAGAGTACCCTATTTTCATTTTTTACAAGATAAAGCGGGCGATTTGTCGAAATATAGTGAAAATTATTACAGATATAAAATAAAATTGTTATAAATATAAAATTATTTGTGAAAATTCATAAATCTCTAACAATCGAGTGGAATCGTTTAAAATGACTGTCACTTGTGACTTTGGTAGCGAAGCGCGCTAGCTCTTCCGCCTCAGCGGAGGGATTCTCACAGCGATCTCGCGGCGACGATAATTTCTAAAAATAACGCGCTACATTCAATTGCGCCAATTTCCAGCGGCTCATTGACGCTCGGTGTGCGGCAGGCGTGGGCGAATAAAAGTTGGCGAAGGGCACCAGCGCGATACCGCGCGGTGTAAACATCTGACGAGGAGAGAGAGAGAGAGAAGGAGAGCGCGCGTTTCCCGGAGCGCGCCATTCCAGCTCTCGCTGGACGCTCCGCGCGGCGTTCTGATTGGCCTCCGCCTCCGCTTTTAGATCCCGCCGCTTCCTGCGTTCCTCTCCGGCGCGTATATATGTTCATAAACTGACCTTGCCGGAGGAAGTATAATTATTACTACTGATTGCACCGGCATCGCGATGGCGCGACCTCCCCGCGCTCGGAGCTCTACGCTCGCCGCGACGGAGATTGCATCTGCGCGCCCATCGCCCGTTATTTTCCGTTTTTTCTCTCTCTGTCTTTCTCTTTGTCTTTTCCGCCCTCATCGCGATTATGCCTGTTGCCCGCGAGCGACGTTTTTCCGGCGAGTTTCACACAGTTCCTCCCGCCCCGCCGGTTGCTGTTGTTAATTCCACCTGTTATCGATATAACACCGTGCTTTAAGTATGATTATATACGTGAGGACAAACGGGAGAGTCAAGTTAACATCGGTGGACGTATGTGATTAACGCTCGCGCGTTAATGGTCGCAGTTAGCCTTTGAGTAATTCTCCCTCCCTCTTCGCGCATTTCCCGCATCTGAGGATCTTAAAGGTCTGCGACAATCTTACGTTACTCCTCCTTTATATCTTCCCCGTTTCGTTTTCCGAAAGCCCGCACTGAGAGAAAAATACAGTTACTTTTGGCCTCAGCCACAATTTTATATGTTTTAATTTTATATTTCCAACGATAATTATGGTTAACATAAAGATGCATATAGTTAAGTTAATCATATTTATTGTTAGAAATATTATAAAATTGATAGTTGAGGCCAAAAGTAACTATATTTTTCTCTCCGTGCGCGCAAACATTCCGCGTCATTCGGCACGTATCCTGCAGAAACGTTTCCGTTCGTCTTGTCGTTACCGCTTCAAACATCCTCGCGATATCTCGTCGCGAAGTCATATTGTTTCAGAGGGCATTAGACATGGTCGTTGGACCCGAATGACCCGGTGGTGGTTCCCCCGTCCGTCGGTTTTACGACAATCGAAAATCGGATTGCCCGGCCGGATACGCATGTGCGTATACATCCCCGGGACACCGCGGCCAACCTCCTCGTCCAACCGCGCATCCTGCGGTCATTCTGACGACGCTCGTCCTAATGGATCCTGTCCCAGAGGGTCGCGTGGCGGTGACGCCGCGTGCTTCGCGACATTGCGTGCGACTGTTTACGAGTGACCGTTGCACCCTGCTCTCGCACATCTCCCGGTGCACGAATCGCTGTTTCTGTCACACTAACCGTCACCCATTTGATGCTCCTCACGGCGACACTCGCAACGATCTCGCGAATTTGCGCCTCGCGGAATCGAGATGTCAATCCGATTCCGGCATCTCCCTTTAACGAGAAGAAAAGATGATTATATCTGTCATAGGTATGGTGACCGTCTGTCCTACATTACAGAGGACAATTCTTTATTTTAGGTCTGTGTCCTTTAGATTTATTTTTTTAAATTTACTTTTGTCCTTTATTTCTGAAAAATTCTATAAAATATTCTATATTTCACCCTTTATTGCCTTTACATATTTTGTGTAATGTTTAAATAAAAATGTTTTCTTTTTTTATATATAATTGTTTTTTTAGTTTACAATATTTTACTTTTTTCATAAATATATATTCAGGGAAAAATATTAATGATAATAATAAATTTACATTGCACTTGTTTGTGAAAGAAGGGCGGTGTTCTTTATTTTTCTCAAAGAGAGAGAAATATGGTCACCGTGATCATATAAGGCAAAATCTGTTCTCATTTGTCAGTTAATTGCAGTGACTTGAATAAGTAGAATTATAATTAACATACGTAGAATTATAATTAATTATAATCAACTACGTTAATGTGTGTATAATTACAACTTTTAGAGAGATGCAGATTGAGTTTAAGACAATTTAATTATACATTAATATCTTTTGTATGCGAAATTCTGAAGAAGAATAATTAGAGTTCTTTCTCGAGATAAGATAGAATCAATATTCAAGTATAAGCTCTAGTCGGATTTCCGAGGAAGAAATTAATAGACGAATGTTTTGACTTGGCGATTGAACGATGATGAATTGACAGAAATGATTCGTCATTGTATCATGCGAGAGTGAAATCTGTAAAACGCGAGAGGGTAGATCTGAATAATTATCATTAAGTATTCATTTACGGAGGGAAGTTTAATTAAAGCAGTACTAAAAATGATTTCGAGCTGGACGTGATATTCGAGTATTATTTCAATACCTAAAGCAAAATACTTAAACAGAAAGGGTTTCGCGTGTATATTTCCACGTTCTCCTTAAATATTTATATCTTAAGATAAACCTTATGCGCAAACCTTCTCTTTGTTGCCTTATTCGTATATTTACTTGGTCGTAATTTCCACTTTACTACACAGCGTAAAATAATTTATGCATCAGTGTAGATAATGGATCATGAAAGTGGGCCGAAATTTTTCGTTAAAAACGTGCGCGCTTCTCCTCCTTTCCCTCGCGAGAAAATGTACAAGGACTATCGATGTCCGAACAACTTAAGCGCAAGCGGATTAACGGTGGGCGACGGGGAACGACGGCGATACGTACGTGACAGGATGTGAGCGACACTTCCTTTTAAACCCTATAATACACCGTCGATCTGTTACAGTTCCATACACCTGCTTGCCTCCTGCTTAATATGCGCGCCATAATTAGAACATACGAGACCACCGTCGTGTTAAATAATAAACCGGTCGCGTTTAACGTCGCCGGGACTTCAACATGCGAATGCGAAACAAAGCGCCGGCTTTCGGATCTTTTCGCACTGTATTCGTAACATCCGCAATGCAATCTGGGACAAGCTTCTATTTAAAAACCAAAAGAATGTGACAAAGCTCATCTTTTCGAAATTCGCGAAAATTTTAAATCACGAATGCTTACTTTATAAATAAATTAAATAATTTTATTATGGATAAATAAATAAATATATTTATACATATATAGATAAGAGTTTACAATCAGATTTTATATATTAAATGATATATACAGTTTTTTCATTTTCTTTTCCCTTTTTTTCGCTTCTCCGTTAAGAATTGGAAACAAAATTTGACGCAATTAACGCAGCGTGAATTCATTTTGTTTGTCTAGAATGAGAAAGCTTAACGATTTATTATATTATTATGATATTATTATTATCATTATTATGATATTGTTATGACAAAAAACGTTGATATCGGTAATGGAGTTTATATAGAAACGTTGGTCAAATTTATATCTTTGACAGTAATCGCCTTAATTATCGCTGGCCGAGAAACATAAATTTGCGTTACGGTAAAAAGTGTCAGTCGCCCTTTTCAGTTGCCCCTCGCCGACGTCATCGTCACTTTAATCTTTCATAAAAATCTGCAAACTGCAACCAACGTTACAGCGTATAATATGACAAATCTGATAACCGACTCGGTTTGTTACGGCTGACTTTAATGACTTTTAATCCGGGCAGTCGATGCGCGAACGATGTAACGCACCGCGCGATGAGGCAAACTGAAATTGTATATGTGATTCAAGTATTATAGTGGCCGATTGTCAGCCGGACGAAGCACCGGAAACACATCTTTGCTCTTATCGAGACACGGTATTAATTCTGTCGTTGTCCTTTTCCATCGGTCATAATCTCCAATCGGGATCAGCGATCGCCTATGCAAATCGCTCATGAATATCCTTTATGCGGCCGTCTTGCGTAAATCGACCGTTCGTGTTTTCGCTCTTTCTCTCTTTGCACAAAATATTTTCACAAACTATCTTCATCTTTTGTTAAAATGAAAATAGAGGTCAAAATATCGCAATCACGTGCAAGTTTTTTATCTTATATTCACTGTTAGAAGCAGTGTGTGGATATCATATACTTTTCATTCATCAAAAACGTGTGAATGTCACACATTTTTTTTAAATTCATAGACGTCTTAAAATGGAAAACACACATCACACGCCAAAAATGTATGCTAATATCACAGTTTACTTCTTCACTAAGCGAAAAATATAGTTACTTGGACCCAACCATAATTTTATAGTATTTCTAACAATAATTATGATTAACTTAACTATATGCGTCATTATGTTAGCCTTAATTATCATTAGAAATACTATAAAATTGTGGTTGGGTCCAAAAGTAACTGTATTTTTCGTTTAGTGTTGTGTTCTTTGCTTCTTTTCCGTCTCAAAATAAATTATATAATATAATAATTACACAGCAAGGTAAACTAAATATCGTTACTCCAAAGAGTGACCCGTAATTCGAAGACTAAGCGCCAGCTTTCAATGAGATTTCGAGAAGCATCGTAAAAATCGCAAGTCGTAAGTTCTAAGGCCGGCACGGCGACTAGAAAGTGCTTACCGCAGTTTATGCGGTGGAATAAAGAAATCGTAAAGCTGATTGTGATTGCGGCCGGGTTGCACGAGTGGGCGCCTCGTTTTCGCATTTCGTGTACCGAGGGATGATGACGGGTGCCCGCTTAGCCCTCTAATCATTCCCGTGATTTGCGGTCGACGTGATAAAAAAGGAGGCACAAGGGGACGGAGGGCATCTTATTAAGATTCGCGGACGAGTATGCCGCTTGATTGAAATTTAATTGCACCGTCGAAATTATCCTCTTTCTCCGTGCACGTTTTCGACGACGTTACCTCGGCGCTTTTTATGCCTGGCGTTGTATATTATCGCGTTAATGCGCCTTTTTTCCATACGGCAGCGACTATTTTTTCGCACTCTCGCCATTTCGTGCCTTGAAACTGTCGGGGACCATTAGATATCAACTCGGTTAGTATAAAAGGTCCCGATGTAATCGTTAAAAGCATATATATTACAAATAAATAGGCACATTAAGTACAAATTACCAAGATAATTAGATTATATGTCAATCCAACAAAAAATAATATATTTATAGATATTAATCACTATTAGAACCGATCGAATCAAAGGGAAACTGGTTTGAATCACGCGCTGTAATTCAAGGAATAACAAAAAAGAATACGATATATATGATGTCGAAGAAATAGAGGAATAGGAAAAAGAGAGAGACAGAGAGAGAGAGAGAGACTCACATGGATTAACGTACGAGTGTAGAGATCATAACGAGCACTTCGACAAACGAGCGATTTTTATTATAGACTTTCTGATTTCCTCGAGCTCGTATCTTCATAATCTACTTTACTCTGTTACAGTGGTGATGCACAAGGATAAGGAGGAGAATTCGCACCACGACTCGCATTACAGGGCGAGAGAGCTGGCAGCGCTCGCTGCTTACGACCATCATCACCTCGACGGCGAAATGTTCCTACAGGTGAGTACGCTCGTCGAGTGCGCTCATTACGTAGAGCAGCCCATGTTTACAACCTCATTTGGACGTACGAAATTTTAAAAATGCATATCGGCCTGGCTCGCGCGCGCTCATATTTATCGCATGCCGTGATGAGGGACACCTGCTTCCTCTTCGCTCTCGATCGATCGTCTCAATTCGCTAACCGTGGCAGAGAAATCTATCTGCCACAAACGAGATCTCGTCTCTGATCCGCGCCCGAGGAATAAGTGACGGCGACGAGTCGCGTGAAATATTCAAGCGATTTACGATGCGATGTGTCTGTCCCTGGTAACGGAAGTGCGTATCACAAGTTATGGTCTGATGACTTTGTCAGCAGTACAAATGTTTCATATATACGTTTATATACGTATATATTTTATTAATTCTTTACGATTAGAAATTGAGTAGGAGATATCAGTCCGTCAAAGAAACGTTGTCTATGTTGTACAGTAGAAATGTCAGTACTTACAATGCAATTCTACGCAATTTTCACCAATTATTAGTTCAATAAATATCGCCGAATGTCAACGTTGAAAGAAACTCAGCACTCATTTAAGCTCGGATTACACAATATGCATTTAGAATTAAATAAAACTTAATATCTCTAATAATAATAATTATATTTAATTTTAATTTATTGCAAAATTTTTTGTCTCCATATTTTTCTTAAAAACTGGTTAAATAACAGGAATAACAATTTTTTCTCTATTTACACGAATTAATAATCTCTTGCGTAAATATTTAAAGATAAATATCGTAATATTTTCCTTTCCAATTTATGTTAAATTTTAACTTATTATTTTTATAACGTGCTCACCAACGATATTAATCTCTTAAACACTTATGCAAGAGGCCATTATGTCAATCCGCGTAAATGGAGAAAAAAGATCGCTGCTCGGGTTATTGATTCTAATCGTTAAGGACCAATCAACCGCGATATGATAAGTCAGCAACTACAAACGATCGACTCCATTTCGAGCAGCGATATTATCTGCGCGATACATTCACCTGCCATAAGCACCGTCTACGATTCACGATTGATCGACGGTTGGTGGTGTGAGTGCATGCGAACAGATGGAGAGATGAATGAGCAGGCAAGAAAAGAGAAACGGGCGTGCTACCGAATGACGACCCGTGATTGGAACTGTCTGTCAGAAAAACGATACGATTCGACGTCACGTTTGAAAGGAACTACGGTCGAGGGAAGGGCAGGGAGTTTCGTATATTATTTCGACGAAATAAAGTATATAGTGAGGAGAACTATACGACGAAAATAGATATATTTTCTCTGATCAATCCCGAATGTAACAGTCTATTATATCAAATGAGACAACTCGTGGATTTGTCACAATAAACGAAAATTTTTGCTTCTTTTCCTTTCCCGAAAAATAGACAAGGATAAATAGTAACTAAATGAATAATTTATGTTACTATTTATTTAACAATAGAAAAATAAAACTTTTGTTAAATAGAAAATAGAAGACATATTACTTATATATTATTTTCAATTAATTATATCGTTTTTGTCTTCTTTAATTTTATTTTTACAAAACCATTTTTTAATTAAGTTTCTGTACATATTCTTAATATCTTCCTCGAAGTATAATTTTAATTGAAATATATCGCAATATTATTATTTTGTCAAATGTAACACACATGATATTTTTATGTTATATGAAATCAAGGGAGGTTCTCTCAACGCAAGTCTGAATTTTTTTACAAAATATCACAGTTATTCACGTACTCTTTTTAAATGGCTAAAGTGAATTGATTCATATGATATAAAAGAGTTCCAAGTCGCGTCGTAGCACAGCGCGCGCCGAAATTAAATCATCGGTAGTGAGAGGAAGAGACAGGGAGAAGCGAGAACGGGAGGAGGCCCGGGAAGAGAGGAGGAAAGAGAGAAAGAGCAGGGAGATATCCGGCTGATGAACCGGCTATGAAACCGAGGCGTACGAGGTGTCTATTCCTCCAAAGTATGGAAGGGTATATACACGGATTAATGGCCGTGTATCATGCAAGGCTATTACGTTCCCTTTCTTGCGTTTTAGGTGCGCACACGAGGGAAAAGGAGCGAGTCTGCGAATACGACAGAGAAAAAGAGAAGGAGGACGAACGGCACGAGAGAAAGGGAGAAAGAGCGAGAGCAAGAGAAAAAGAGAGAGAGAGAAAGGGGGGGGGCGAGGGCAGTAAAGAGGATCAGAATAGAGCAAGAGATCAGGAGGGACGGGTGTAGAATATTATACTTACGTATACGAACGGTACGATTTCATGCGCGAGTCGACATGCATCGCTACAATCGAACGATCCTACCAGCGTCTATAACGGCAGATTAATTGTCGGCTCGTTAATTGCGTTATGTATGCCCTTGTACGCCCGAAGCTGAATCCCGAATGGGCCTCGATGACACGTGCCCTCGAGTCGTGAAACGACGAGCAACATGGAATTATGTCGACAAATGTGGCCGGTATCATCTTTATGAGGGAATTAAGAAAATTATCACAGCTTTATAATGTTTCTCTTTTCGTGTTGTATCAATCAAAATAATGTATGAATTTATCTGCAACTTCTTTCGTAGATGACATTATGTATTAAGGAATTATATACATGATGATTAAATTAAATTTAGAAAAGATGAAACTAGAATTTAGACAAGTATTTTATAAATTATAAAAATGCATATAATACAAGATAATTATAAATTATAATATGACAAAGTTTCTAATGCGTAACAAATTTATAAAATTATAAATTTAAAAGGTTTAAAAATATTTAAAAGCTATATAAAATTATAAGTAACTTCACGAGCGTATCGGTATCTGCGCATCTTTATACAAATAAGATTATTTATTATTTTACTAAAACCGCATAAGAGATGAGCTTTCTCAAACCCAGACGACCGAAGGATTACAGTTCGACGCAACCGTGGCTATATCACGAGGCATAAATCAACAACGCGCGCGAGCGCATATCTTCCAGACACGGTATCGATTTATGAAAATGGCGATGCAATCGGGTCGCGCTTGATTTTCTTGACCGGGCCTCGGGCTCGGCTCAAGCCCGGCTCGTGTTCCTTGAACCTGGATACCAGTTTCCGGGTAATCCACCTCACGCCATCCTCGTCTCGTATATCAATAACATATTTATACAATTCGCGCGGGTTCCGTGAAGCCGGCTTTCCAGGACCTCCCTTCGCCTGCCTCCTACACCTCTACCACCTCCCTCCGACCACCCTCCTGACTCCCCCCTCCGCCCCGACAAACAGCGCCGCGTCTCTCCTTTCCACGCGCCATATACCGTTTCGCCGATCCTCATAAACTTTACGAACCCCGACGGTAAATCCGGTTTATGACAAGCCGGCCGCCACCACTGAGGGTATCCTCGAAATTACGGCTCGGCGCGATCGGATTTTTATACCCCTTCCCCAATTATATCGTGAATCGCGTATACGCGGGCGAGAGAGCGATTGAGGGAACGACTCGTTTAGACGCGGCACGACGTCTTGTCTCTCGCGGAGGGGAATTCTGCGTCTATCGAATTACACGGCATCAAATCAGCGCCCGCCGGACCGCCGCTGTGTGTAGATCACATTGCAACCACGCTGCGTTTTCCATCCCCCCGTCCTCGTAGGCGCTCGAGAGATTTGTCTCGTGCAGAGAGAGCTGATAGAAACTCGCTAATAGAGAGAGTGCTAATAGAAACTCGTCTACGTCCAAGAAAATTAGCTCCTTGGATAATTACAGTCTAGCAATTTTTAATAACTTTCCGGAGAAATAAAATGTCTTGTTTAAATCTTCACAATTACTTACATATTTGAAATATATGTTAATTTAAAATAATCGAAGAATTATTTAAATTATTTAGCTTGAGTTTATTTTAGTTGGCATTAAATTATACTAATTTAAAGGGTAGCCCAAAATACTGGGTAGATTTCTAATTAAATACACCCGTGATGTTCAAGGTAGAACTCGATGAAGAATGTCCGCGACCGAGGAAAGTTAATTTGCTCGCTTTAATGTGTTTTTGCTGAGAATGTGTACGGTGGATACACCTATTAAATATTTTCACGCTTGGAGGGCGGTTTCACGCTGCTGATTTGAGACAGTGTCCACTACCAGGGACATCTAATTTGTTAATTTGAATTTATCGTCATCATAACGCGCAATTCGCATCATGATATCAAAAAAGCAAACGACTCAAGCATAATGGGACTCCTTTCGAGAGAAGCGGCAATGAACGCTCGCCGGACTGCCATATCATAATTAAAAATCATTATTAGTCCTAAGCGTAAACTTGATATCCTTTTGTATTGCGTCTTTTTTTCAAATAAGATTGCCAATAACGATTCGCCACTCATATTCGGAAATAATTTCTGAGATTGCATTGCAATTTATTACACTGAAAAAAATTCTGGTTAAAAACGGACGAATCAGAAAAATCTTGTAGGATTGATCAAACATCTGATTCTTATAATAGAAATTCTGGTATATTATAAGTTATAAAATATTGAGTTCTATTATAATAATCAGAATTTCTATTAAAACAGCCAGAATATTTGATCAATCCTATAAGATTTTCTGATTCGTTTTTAATCAGAATTTTTTTCAGTGTATTTACGGGACCGATTCACGAAAATCGGATTAAATATTAACAATCGACAGTCGAGGACAATGTACCGGTAGTCTTATTTAACACTGGCGAATTAAATTAATGGACGATACGCTGATACACAGCACCTACGTTAAATCGTCAGGAAGGCAGTTTCTAGCGCGACAGCAAGTACGGCGAAGACACGCGAAACGTGCTTCTCGTGCTAAACGTTGAATATTTAAGAAACAACTGAAATCAAATACACAGACTTTTCCCTTTTGCCGCGTTAAAGTATCGTTTTTCGTGAGTAGCGTGCAAGGAGGTACCTTCCTACTTAATACTTACTATTCTTTAAACGGTATGCGGATACATTACTTCTACGAAAGTTTCCTCGCGTAAAACGTTTACTGCCCTTTTTCGTCACTTCTGCCATGGCGCGCGAAGACAGAGGGAGAAGGAGACGGACAGGGTGAAAGAGAGAAACTGTTTCTCCTGAATCTCCGGCGTAAAAGGTTCAAGCAGACCGAAAAGCGTTCTTCGATCAACTCGACACGAAACCGTCGCGCCGGTAATTCGCCACACTAAACACCGCCATTTTCGCAAATCCGCACACGAGTCACGACTTGAAAAAGAAAATTAGGCCGAGAAAATAATAAAAAATATCACGCGTTAGAAACTTCTCCCATAAATGAAAATTCCTCGAATTGTAAAAATAATAGAATCCTAATTATTGTTAGAAGAAATGCCGACAATAAAAATAAATTATGATAAAATTTTCTCCAAAATAAATGCATAGACACATCTATTATATCTAATATTTTTAATTTTTACGTTAAATTGCATCTTATTTTAATTGTTTACTGCAACCTTTGCACTGTAAGTTCCTATAGGTTGCCACTGCTCCTACTCAATATTTGGTTAATTTAACTAAAACGAGATAAAATTAGCGACATAAAGTAAGCCTTACTCAATATGTTGTTAATTTATCTAATTTAACTTCCATGTTAGTCAAAATTTTACCTTCCCTTTAGTCAAAATCAATGAAATATTGAGTAGGAGCGACCTATGGAATAGTTAAAAATGACACAAATTGAGTGTAATTTAACATTACGAGTTTAACCGTGTACATTTAGAAAATCGTTAGAATTAATAAAAATAAAATATGATAAAATTATCGCCAAAACAAAGTATGCATAAACACATCTATTATACCTTATCTAATATTTTTAATTTTTACGTTAAATTGCATTTTATTTTTTGTTTACTGCAGCTTTTACATTTTTTAGAGAATCGTTAGAATTAAATCAAAGTGTGATGAATTCGGGACTGTCAAAGAATTACTGTAATTACTTTTGTAAATTTATAATGCAAAATATTTTTCTGCACCATTTTGTCCTGCAATTAACCGTGGCAACTTTTTGTTAGCGAATTAGCGCGAGCGATGCTAGAAGCGCTTGATTGTCTCTGAAGTAAACTAATAAAACGCTGATTATCCGGCCGGACGGCCGGATTTTTCGATCGTTGAGCGAAACATACTTCGCCAATCCATTTCTGTCGTCTCTCGGAAATTATCACCCGGCGCGAACGCACGATACACGGCGGGGGGCCCCCCGTCGAGCGCGCACGGCTCTCAGCTTTCGTTCCTTTATGAAACTCGAATAAACTTTTCTCCGGCCACTAACTCGCGCGCCACTCGTGGGGGAAAATATGCGGACGGCTGCATTTTTCGCGTCAAGATGCCGCCATTACGCGAGTAGCCGTGATGCACGACGATCGACCGGCGAAAAGCGAGAAAGCCTCAAAGGTGCAAATAAATATAGATGAGATCCGATTCGCGATCCGATTCCAAGCAAATGGTTTCTCAGGGGAATTTTAATTTGCAACTGAAGATAAATATACATATTTCTCATTAAAAACGAGCACAAGCCTTCAACAAAAAAAAAAAAGAAAAAATAAAACATGATCAAACGTATCTAATAACTTGAGACGTCTGTTCTATATGGGAGACGTCTGGAGTGCAGTCAAAAATTATGGTGAAATATTTTGCTTCTTTTATATCATTGATGATTTTTTGGCGAACGTGCTCTCCCAACAAATAAATGAATTCATTCTGTATTTGTGGTGAAAGGTAGGCAAGGCGTCCGTGGTTTGAAAAATGTTTCGCAAGAACTTGATCGTATCGACTAATAAGTTCAATAAGATTTAGGAAAATACCACTATCCTTCTCTTTTTATTGTTCATGTTCTCTCAGAGTGATATTATTTTGAGCACAAAATAAAACAGCTTCAATGATAGCTTTTAAAACATGACATCTTTCTTTTTCGGTCAACATGTGTTGTAAATCTCGATCTATAGATTCTGACATTTTGAAATCACTTTTCAATTTTTGCTATTTCAAACAGTTCGTACGATGAACCTATTTGTTTTCATGCTTAGAAATTTTCGGATTCAATTTCTTTCAATTACAGAAGCCTTTTTCAGATTTATTAAATTTTGATGATTGACCAGTTTCAAATAATAAGCAATACAAACATTGTCTTTCTTTTACAATATATCAACTGCACATACGTGATATTTTTTCACCGTTTTTCTTGTTTTTGTCGAAACAGAATTAAATTTTATTATTGTATCGTTACCATAATCTCGTGCATTCAACTCAAAATTCGCATCCTTTCCTTGATCTGGTTCTTTGCATTTAATTTTGTCCGAAATTGGAAACCAAGTGCATGTCATTCAAACCAATGAATTTTTTCCAAGAATCAATAGAACCATCTTTTTTTTTTCCACACTGTTAACATTTCCATTTTCTTGCTTATTTTCTTCAATAATTACAGTAATCACAGTTTTTTTATATGCTTAGTTTCATACTTTAAGTCTTCTTTCCTCTCCGCAGTTCTAAGATTTTTCCAAAACAAAAAGATTAATTTCCGAATTTTTGTAATTTGTAATATATAGACTGTTAATTACCTGCCGCCCACTAAGTATACACACACATATACATGTATGTACATATATAATACATTAGTTTTTATGAAGAATTAAGAATTTAAAAATTCCTTTTTTCTACGATGCTTAATAAAGAAAATATTTTAAAATACATTTTAGTCAATCAACGTCGTTTTTTTATAGATAGACATAGAACTGTGTGCTGCGTGCTCGACAGTGTACATAAGCGCTTTACTGGTATTTTAGCAGCAGAAGACAATGATTACAATTTATTTAAGATCTTCTTGACTATCTTATTTATTAAGCATAATAGAAAAAAAGAGATATTTTTCACTTAATTTTTCATTTAAAAAATAGTACTATATACTCAGTAGGTCATAAATAATTAACGCCCTGTATAGCTGTATAAAAGAAAAACCATCATTATCGTCAACTTCACATTGAAAAATAATTTTTATTGATAGCGAAATAGATGTAAATATATCCGCGACAACTGACGTGTTCGGTTTTACAAGGAAAGAATGAATTTTTTGTAGCATTTAAAACTTCCAACTCTCTTTCTATCTTAAGTCGAGCGTTTTTCTTGTATTGTGCGCCGCTTAAACGTTTTCGTCCATCTATTTTCAATTAAAAATAAAAAATATATTGCTGCTTGATATTTCAAATAAGTATCGATTTATCTACTCGACTCTTCCACTCATCTAGCGAGTGACGCAACTGACGTTCACGAAAGATACTACGTGTAGATCTTTCGATAGCACACGCTAACATGCGCCCACGACGCGTGATGCGTATGTTGAACGTCGTTCAATTGTTAAACATCGAAGTTGTCACTCTCGCTAGAGCTAGACGGGCGAATTGTACTATTTTATACTTAATGTGTAAGAGAAAATGTTTTAAATAATAATTGTTGTTTACTTTTGTACAATCTCTTAAATTTCCTGTTGAGTTGTAGGGAAATGTATCCATCGACGTAACATATATTGGTTTATAATCGAAGTAAATTCTTTCAAAATAATACTAACTGTAGGCTGCGCTACATTTAGCCTACTGTCAATTCCAACAGTCTTTTGATAACTACCTTGAGCGTAGAAATTTAGAGTACATAATACCTAAAATATTGTGTTGCACACAAATGTATGTAATAAACTTCTTACATCTAAATACATTTTTTCTTACTTTTATATGATTTGGAATTGCAACAACTCTTTCGCGTGGAGGGAGATTCTATTTCTTGTATGAGAATTTGCGTTAAATGTTTTGATAATCGATAGAGTCCTATAAATTCATTATCCGGAATAAGAAATGGATTGGATATATCTCTAATTGTTCTCCGAAAGAGCAAGAGATTGCAGCAAGACGTTGCCTTTCTCTTTCACGACGTAATGCAGCTAACTGATATACATATATCAAGAAAAGGAAATATAAATGATATCATACAATAAAATTAAATATACATATGTATTTGTATATTATAATAAAATTATAATATACAACTATATATAACATCAAAAATATGTTCGGAGTAGGGAAAACGATACAGTGGTTGACAGCATAAGATGACTGACACTCTGTTATATTTGTACTCATAATAAATGAACGATTAATTGTAAGACACTGAGGAAGAAACTTCTTCAAGTACTTTATGATTCATTGCGCAACGAATAATTAGTCTTTTATGGGTACAAATAATATGTCATATAAGTATCAATCACTGTACCCTTGTCAATTACTGTACCGTTTACCCTACTTACCATTGTTAAAACTTGATTATAATATCACATTTAATTATAACACAAATAAATAAAACAAATAATTAATGGAATTAAAATAAAATAACAATTTAATATTTTAATTCAACAATTTCAAACATTTATCAATGTCTGTTATACGGCTGTCAACATTTTATTTAATTCCTAATTCCCTAATTAAAGAGTTATTTAATTCCGATCGAAATCTTTTTCACTTGCTTGTGAGTTGTCGAAATCATTCCGATCGTCTCTCAATCTTTTCGAATGTCCATAATAGGCTAAAACGAAATCATTCCGACTACTTGTAATTTGTCTGCATGTTCATAATAAGAATAAACGACGAAAAACGGAATTATTTCATTCGAAAACGTTTCCGAACAGTTTCATAATAGGTGCCCAGATCCTGCAGACTTGGCATCGCGCGATAGTTGCTTTGAGATGAAATAAAAAAAATCGCGAATGGAGATCCGCGTTGATTTGCATCCCGATGGATCGGCAAGAATTTCGGGAGGAACAAAGGCCGAGGAACGTAAGGTCGGGCAAAAAGCCGAGAAAACCGGCCGGTACGAAACGTACCGCTGCGAGATTACCCGTTAAAGCGCTGACAGAGCCCGATCAAAATGCAACGAACCTGTGCATTATGTTGTTGATATATCTCTGCAGGCGAAATTTCAGCGGCCGGCTCTAGCAGGGGCCGCGGCGTTTCCCCCTCCCCTAACCC
>VBVQ01004115.1:0-15938 GCA_011636635.1 Tetramorium simillimum
CCCCCACCCTCCCTTTCGCCACCTTTCTTTTTCGGTACCACGCCGAGCAAAGTAATTAAGGACAAAAACAGCGTCCCGGAGATTCAGCCGAGTACGTAAGCGGATCGAATGGGCGTCAATTACAGGAAGAAATCGCGCCAAATACGCTCCGGTGTAAAGATTTAACGCCGGCACGGGGGAGAAAGAGGGTAAAAGAGTGAATTAAGGGACGAAGGGAGGGTAGGGCAGAGTGGATACGAGTGCCCCACGTACGGATAATGCAGGCTGAATGGGGCACTGATCGATAGGGCGCATTGGACGATCCACGAGTCTTAGTTCCGCCGTCGCTTTTTACGAGACGGGGATCTCGCGGAAGAATTGCATGCGGGCCGATGAAAAATATCGGGATCAATGCGGCAAACTCGGAATTGATTAGCCTCCAAGTCGACTGAGCACCCGGGGAACGCGTTTGTACATTCGAGTTTGATTTCTTTCCGATAATTCGACGGCAATTTTTCCCTTCTCGCCCATTTTTTTCTTCTTAATCTCTCGCAGTTCCTTTTCTTCCCTCTAATTATTTCGCCACTCGGCTGTCGGAGAGATGGCGACGATACTTTAGGCCCAGAAACGCGCGTGGAAATTTTTCCCAGGCAGTAATTGGGCCCAAATTAACTTTCCTTACTTTATTTGAGGCCCAAATTAGGATTGTTACACTTTTTTTTATCTAGGACCCATATTGCTTTCCAAACTTGGGCCAATATCAAAATTTTACTCTGTTTTACTCTACACTCCGTGTGGAAATTTTTCCTAGGCTATAAACCCAGTGCCAAAATTCACTCATATCAGATTAAAATATTTATATTTACACACATTGATAAAATCGACTCAAACTAAAATTTTTATATCAGTCTAATATATGTATGTCCATATATGTAAGAGAAGTTGGTCCAAAATTATTAATATAAGACATACATAAAGGGACTTGGAGGACTCTAGATGGACATTCCATAAACCAAATTGACCGCATTCTTGTTAATAGAAGAAGAAGAAGATCAAGCATCCTAGATGTCAGAGTTTGCAGAGAGGCAAACTGTGATAACGACCATTACCTTGTTAAAATCAAAGGGTCAATTACAGGAATTAAGGCAAAGGGTACCTAACTCTGGCAAGGATAAAGGAGAAAGAAGAATCAAATCAAATGTGGAGAAATTGAAAATTGGTCCAATATATACTCATATATATATATAAGAGAAGTTGGTCCAAAATTAAAAGATACAATGTTGCCCCAATTAAATTTTAATCAGTCTCTAAAATCTGATGAGTAATTCCTGATGACTCCCTAATAAATCAAGAAAAGCAGTAATTTCCTAATTTTTAAGTATATCGATATATTATATACGGGCTGTAACTGGGCAAACTTAAGTATAACTGTCTTGAGGGAAAAGTCAAATCCAAACTGGACCTCATACGGGATAAAACTAGGCAAGCCTAGGTTAAACTGTTCTAACTAGACTGTCTTAAATAGGCTTAAGTTTGACAAGCCTTTATTTTGGATGCCTTAGTAATGCCTATATTAAATATGGGTTGCCCAGATAAATTTCCACACGGGGCGCCTGCGTTAATTTCGCGCAGAAATCTACGGAGCGTAACAACTTCGCAATGCACGATGTTGTTGCAGCAATCATGCTAATAGTCCGATATATTATTAGCGTGAATGGGTAACCGATCCATTACGTGACTATTGGGCGCATCGACGTTATGCAATTGGTATGCCAACAAGCGACTGGAAATTACGCAATCTATCCGTATTTGTGCGCGGTAACAAACGCGAACATTTAACGCTTAACCCGGCGGAGCCTAAGCGCGCAGATAATACATCGCGTTCTCTATATCTCAATGAAGCCGAATGGATATATCTTCAAAGATTTCCAACATTCAGATTTTCTAACGTTCCCGAGCAGGTTTTCCGCGCCGGTGACGAATAAATCGCGCCGGACATAAACGTTAATTAACATAAACACTACAGAGCTGACGTTACCGAGGCGACGCGATATCTTCATTCGTTCCTCGCAAGGAAGATTCCCATCTGCGGCGGACGAAGCTGCATTTACGATCTCTAGTCGGCCGTACTACCAGATCGTTTCGACGTTAAAGCTCGTTCGTACGGAGCGCGGAGATTCATATCGGCGTAGGGAACCGGATCGAAACTGCCTCCGTCGAGGATATCGTGGCGACGTATCAGAATAAAAGCACGACGACAGCAATTTTCGCCGCGCGGCCGCAGAAGCGGTCCAATAATTTTCTTTTACCGAAGTGGATTTCGTTCCCCGTAACGCGTGCACGGGAGCCACTTAATTTTATGGCGCTCCGGCCGTACGTGTAACACCGCAGTCGTACTTTATATTTACAATGTACGTGCACCTTAATTCCCGAGCCCCCGTGCTTGTCCCATATGCCAATTAAGAAGGAGAGCAAAATAATTCCATATCGCGGGGCAAGATAAGTTGATTACCGGCCTTAATACGAAATCATTTCGCATACTCGCTCAAAGCACGTATATCGGCGCTCCGCAGTATGCTCCAACATCTATTTTTTATTCAAGGAGGTTCGGGTGTTTTACAAAAACTGAGAGAATGTTATAAAATTTTGGAACATGATTTTTAATAGCGTTATAAAGCTCCATAAATTTTTTCAATTTTTTTTACCGTCAATGATTTCATATATTGTGAATGGTACGTTATCGTACTAATTTCAAAGAAAAATGTTCACTTTTCTATCACAAATAAGTATAAACTTATATGACGGTAAAAATAATTGCAAAAATTCATGGAGCTTTATAACGCTATTAAGAATCATATTCCAAAATTTTATAACATTCTCTCATTTTTTGTAAAACACCCGAACCTCCTTAAAGCTTATTGTTTGCCCTCTCATTAGATTTTTTAATGGACACTGTCACCATGCAGTGGATGTAATTGGAGATCAGCCGACATCTGAGATTGATCATAATTAAAGGGCAAAAATTTACGACGTCCGTTCACTCGGCTCAATGAGGAAGTTTAAAACGTCGATTTCTCGCGAATCGTTGATTAGGTCGTTGACCTGAGCACGCCGAGGATCGTGATTAACGAGTTGGAATTAGGCAAAGACCCCGATGAATAATTATGCACTCTCTCTCTCTCTCTCTCTTCGTCTTTTAATACCGCGGAAGAGACTGCAGTACGCGTGCACTGAAAAAAAAGGAGGATTCGCGCGAGGGATAGAGGGGAGATGAGTCCAAATCGAGATTAATCGACATTGATTGAAAGAAGCTACCCGCGGTTCCTCGAAGAGGACGAGGGGAACGGATGAGAAAAAGGAGAGGGATAAGGAGGGGAGGCGGAGAGGAAAGGAGAATACGGACACCGATCGAATTTCGCGAATTAACGGGCCACGTCGATCCACGAAGGAAACTCAATGCCGGACACTCTCGATCGCCATGCGCCCGCTGACTCGCCGATCATTAATCAGCATACCGACAGGACCAGTTGAACGGTCCAACTCTAAGAAGCGTGATGGATGGAGACACTACGAAACGCTCACGGATCGTAACCGATCCCCAAAGTGCGTTCTCATGCTAGGGAAGATTTCGTCAGTCTTGTTGTCGTTTGTCAACTCGTTACTCTAGCTCGTTGTTTCCTACGATGGATAACACCGAAACGCACCGGAGACGCTCCCCCTCGTCCCAAGACAATGCGCGTTGTTGGGATCCCGTCAACTGTTGCGCCTGGCGGCGGAAAACAACCGCATCGCGAGCGACACGATTGCTGTTTAATATTTTTTTCGGGTAAATGCACCGTGACGAAAAATTGCATGAAAACATTTCATCTAGATTTGACAGAGCGTTGTGTAATTATTACTCGTAAGCGTCGAAAAATAAACTGTTATTTTCGCACGCACTTTGCGAAGAAGATATTAAACAGTATAAAAATAGAAATTGAAAAAACAGGATTATATCAATTTAAAAATAACATACGTACAATAATAGGTATGCAGCAGAAAAATTACGATTTTAAAATCCTGAAGGTGAAAAGATGAGTTCAAGTAATAAATTTAGATTTGACATTGCACTCTTATATCATTGTATCATCGTTTACTGAAAAATACTGATTTTTATACTTGCAGCAGTTTAATAACATTTTAATTTCAATCCAACAATTTAAGTAAAAATCAATTTTAATTAATCCACAATAATTCAAATAAAAATCAACTTTATTCAACAATTTAAATTTAAAATTCTAATTTCAGTCCAAGTCAAAATTAATTTCAAATTAATAATTCAAGTCAAATTCAATCTTTCAGTCTATCTAATAAATTGAATCCAATTTCAATAAATAATCCAAATTTTTGCATTATACAATCAAAAAGATAGTCTTTTCCAGAAATGGCCTTTTTCTGCCCATTATTTTTGCTATCGCTCCACGTGTGAAAACACGTGCTAGGACACAGGCTGCTTTTATTTGCGATTACCTGTCGCATTGAATCGCAATACAATTGAATAATCCGCAATTTTGTTTCGCAGTGTCAGTCGCGATGCGTGCGACTGAATAATGTACAGCTATTAAGCTACAACGTGCACAATGGCGCGAGAGTTACGCACGAAAACAATTTCGCGGGTGCGAAAAATGCCGTGAGGCACACGTGGCTCGTGTTCGAGGTAAAGTTGTGGGTGGTGCGAGAGATGATCAATCGGCGCGCGGGTAAAATCAGAGGCAAAGGGAGAGAGAGAGGGAAAGAGAAAGAGAGGGAAATAGGAAGGACGAGAGAGAAAGAGGCGGAAGGAAAAAGAATAACGGGAGCGAGGATAGTAAACGTATCTCTCAGGAAGACACCTTGAACGGGGAGAAATATACGAGCGCATTTTCGCCGAGTTGCACGCAAACACGAATTGCTTCCAGTTCGAGGAACGTTTAGTACTGGTGCGCCAGCAATTCCTATAAAATCGAGGGCATGATTGAAATAAAATCATAACACCGGCCATATTCCGGATCGCGCGCCAATCCCGCTTCGATCTCGAGAGACCCGCCGCGATGCAATTTCCAATTTAACTTGAATGCGGGGAGAAAATAGATGTGCCAGGTACACAAGCCGCATTATTACTCCTTTGATATTTGTAATTATTGGATTATTAATTAATTCAATTAATTGCTTCCCATTCCGTTGCGAGCGGTCATTAAGGAAATCGAAGCTGAAACTCGAGAAGACGCGTCCAGAAATGTCTGCTGAAATACGTTGCGAGCGGTACGAAATGATCAATTGACATCGGTGCGAGCAAGAGAGACAGAGAGAGAGAGAGAGAGAGAGAGAGAGAGGAAGCACGGGGCTAAGTGAGCGGGCAGTAAACATGTTCCTCATATTCTCAAGAAAGCACCTGAGAGAAGAGATATACGGGTGTACTTTCGCGGCGCAATGTGAAGCTACGGCGCACGTATCGGACGGCTCTTAGGTTGCGTTCAGCCCTTGCATCATTCCGCGATTCCGCAAATTTATTTGCCTGCCAGGGCGGCAAGAGAGTTAAGTTACTGGCGGAGGATTTTACGGCGGTAGTTGAAGTTACGCTACTTGAAACTTATTTTCATCCGAGCGCGCGCGGCATCGCGCGCGCCGTGTAATACGACGACGACGCCAGGAAATTCGATTGCGCTCGATTCGTGTGCACGAGTCTTAAAAGTACCGCCGAGAGGTACGGCACGCGTATTTATCTTGCTTTATGGGGCAAACCAACCCTGCGCGAGCGCGAGCGTAAATTACGCCCAGACCCTCACTCGCGGTGGAGTGTCTCACCGGCTAGGACCGTCCTGCTCGCGCGCGCGCACACACGGCACATACTCGGATTTTATAAATTTACATTTTTCCGACACACAGTGTGTCACGGCGAGCGTGCGCCCCAACGGGTTTGCATGCGCGCTTTAATCGTCCCATCATAAAAAAGATCTCATAATGTTTTAATTCCAGGGGCAAAACGCGGTCGCGCATAAAGTGTCAACTGACAAAAGTTCTCCGTCAAGAGCGAAAAGCTTCGTTCCCAGACAGATGGAAATATTTTCGAGGAAAATTCGATTATTACCAAACCACAATTGCAATGTAATACAAAATTATCCCCTCTCGTAAACAATATGTTAATTAAAAGAATAAAAGAACGAAAAAGCTCCTGCCCGAGAAAGCTCCAAATAGCAGCTATTAAGCGCGACTTTCGCTTTCTCCATTGAGGTGGCTTTGCGCCGCAAGCTTGTAGTCGTTTAAGAGGATAGGATAAAATAAAGTACCCTAATAAATAAGGATTAGCGCGTCTTTGCGACAATTTATGCGCGGCAGGGCGCATATAGCCGCGCTATGCGCGCCGCGCGCGTATAAAAGATCGTTCGCCTAATTATTTTTTTCGCATGTACACGAGGCACACCGCGTCGAGAGGGCCGTTGTAATCTTCGATCTAAGATTTTATGAAGACACGGCTCCGAGCGCGGGCTCTCGCACGCCCGGGAATTTATGGCCGTGGCCTTGCCTGGTACGTACGGTGGACAGAGAGCGAATACCCCTCTGGAAGTTCGTGTATCCACCTACGTCCTCTCGCGCGCGCCGCCGACGAGGGCAGGCAGAAAACGAATCGTCCGAAATGACAGCGGCCTGAATCGTGTTCCGGCAGTAATGCCGTTCGCCGGAAACCGGCCCACGCGCTCCTTAGTCTGATTTTAAATCGATCTCGAGAGGCGAGAGAGAGAGGCGTGAAACAAATATTCCCTCTATTTATAAGCTCCGAGCTCTGGACGCGCTGCAAACGCCGGAGGCTCTCCGCAATTCAATAATTTTACGTGCGGGCGTAATGTGATGAGGGCGTAGTCGACAATAAATAAATACTACAAAGATGGAAAAATTTGTTCCTTACTATCTTCTCAGGCTCGCGTACTGAGAGAAAGATATAGTCACTTTTGGCCTCAGGCACAATTTTGTAATATTTCAAACGATAATTATGGTTAACATAATGATGCATATAGTTAAATTAATCATATTTATTGTTAGAGATATTATAAAATTATAATTGAGGCCAAAAGTAACTATATTTTTCTCTCAATGTGATCTTCTTCAAAATATTATTTATAATACAAATCTTATCTATAAATATCAAATTATCTATAATACAAATAGTATTACACTAAGAGAAAAATATGGTTACTTTTGACCTAGACCACAATTTTATAATATTTCTAACGATAATTATGGTTAATATAATGATGCATATAGTTAAGTTAATCATATTTATTGTCAGAAATATTATAAAATTATGGTTGAGACCAAAAGTAACTATATTTTTCTCTTAGTACGTGATGGACGGCGATAATGTATATTTACATCTTTTGTATGTAGAAGAAAATATATCTTTTTGAGATCACATCCTGAGATATTGCTTGGATAAATGCCTCAGGAGAAACTGCCGTCGCGTAAAAATTAGATGTACGAGAATGTTTATAATAAAGCGCACGGTCAGCAATTACTGCTTAACCCGACGTCTCGGCTGCGTTTTCCACTAATCTTTCCACGTCTAATCTCTTATGCGCACAGCAGAATTCGCTCGGCCAGAATGAAAGAATCACATCCGAAGAAAGAGCCGGGATTCCCCGGAGAAATCATTCCGAACACCTGCTCTTAGAGTGCCAATAACCGTAGAGTTTACTGCGTCCTCTTTATTTGCGCAACTTCCAAGCGACAATGGAGAGCGGAAGAAAGCTTTCCTGCATTATTAAGCCACGTTTCTCCGGCGATACTCTTTATTAAAAGCCACGTACACTTTGATGTAACGTATGCTCTTAAGATTACCTCGTCCGGGTAACGTTCAACTTTATTTTAAAGCGGCGGTGATTCACTCGCGGACACGCGTTGTGACAACTTTATTAGCGCTCTCTCCTCTCTGACCGTAAAACAGAGAGGCAATTTTGCACCATTATTCCTTCCCTATTTTTACAATGAAAATGGAAACGCTGATAAAAATGTCTTTCTTGGCTAATATATTTTACATTCAAACGCGGAGATATTAACTTGTTTTATGGATTTTAAATGGACTGCAGAAGAGAAATGTACGATACTGAAGGAGCAAGAATATGCAAACATTGCATAAAACGGCGTTTGGAAGAAGATTACGCACGAACGTTATCCATAATCTAAGTGAGCATACACGCAAAAAAAAGTTAGCAATATTAGTTAAATTCAGTCATTAATTAGTTCAGAGTTTGCTGTTATTGCTAAAAATTAGCTGTTAAAAATAAAATACATTTGCTATGAAGTACAATTTTATTAGCTGAAATTAAAAATGTTCTTTAATATGAATAGCTGTAAGAAAGTAGCAGTTATTCCTCATTATCTCACGTAAAACTCAACATTTAATTCAATTTAGTTACTATTTTATTACGTTATTTGGTTCCAGCAGCGAATATTTTTTACTGTAGCAAAATTTTAATAGTTAAAAATTGAGCTTCGGCAGTGACAACACTGGCTGTTTCTACTTTAGTGAAACGTCTTAACTGTCACAGCTACATTTTAGCTTCCTCGGCTAATCATTTTTTGCGCGTAGTTGTACAAGTTTTTTTACGAGATGGCCAACTCTTCCGGAACCCTCGAGACATTCTCATGCAGGTCGGAGGCGTTAACGGGTTTAAAAAAAGGTGTAATCTTTCGCGTTTCTCGAGACTTCCGTTTCAATTCCAGCTCGTCCCGAGCTCCTCCGAGCTCGGCGAGAGAACGCGCGCGTGTAAACTGAGGATTTCCATTATCCGCGCGCGCGCGAAATGGGTAGTTGTAGTCGGGCTTTAAAGTTATGCCTGTGATTCCTCCCCTCGCACGCCAGACGCGGGCACCTCAGACTACGGAGCATGATCCGAATGATCCTGTCCATGGAGGGTTACGAACGAGTATCATTCCCGACGAGCGGGGTCGCTCACGTGTGCTCTTTCCCTTGGAGAAGGGGTCGGCGGGGCGACGACCGAGAGAAAGAGAAAACGAGAGATTGCGTCGCGGCATGCATACGAAATAGACGGTAGGAGCGATATTAAAGTAGTTCCTTCTGTAAGGCGAGGTGCTACCGCGGACAAATGGCCCGAAATGTTCGCGAAAGTTGCCGGCTCCGCGTGGCAAATTATTTTTCACCCCTGCCTGCAGCCCACGTGCGAGCGAACGAAGGAGAGAAGAAAAAGGAGAGAGAGGTTTATCGATGTTGGAGAACCGTGTCTCGCTGCCAAGGGCAAGTCGGTGAAAAACCGCCCTTGATACGGGGCGGCTCGGAGGATCGGAGTATGCGACCGAAAATTCCACCGCGCGCGCGGAGTTCGGGAGTTCATTTGGCGAGTATAACTACCCGCGCGGGCGCGCGCGAGAGAGTTAATCGGTGTGAATCAATTCATTAGCTCGTAAAGTAAACCTTTCCCTTATTGCTAATCGATGTACCCGCGGCGATTTACCTTCCATAGCTAACTGACGAACTTCCGAAAGGGTCGCTCGAAAATTAAGCCGGCGCGGAGTTCCTCACCCGATCTTCCACCCCGCCCCCTTTCTTTGCATGCTCTTTCCGTAGGTGGACGTCCGAGTGGGGAAAACCAATTTAATCTCAGAATGTTATAAAGTTTCTTTTCCAATTCTTCGAGGACACGGGTGATTTAAGGTTCCGTCGAAAGGGCGTGTTAACGAGCTCCAACGGCTCTCTTTACCGGCTCGCGTTTGCAGCGCCGATCCCCTTGCACCCCGATTTACTCGGCGCGCGATCCTATGAACTTGCACGGACTGCCGGGCGCCGCCGAGAGCCCGAGGGGGGGACTGAATTTAACATCCAGGCACCTGAGCCTCGGAAATCGACTATCGATGAAATGAAATCCTTTGTGACGGTTCGATGCACTTCGCCATTCCGATCTGTTTTTTTTTCGAATCGTCTCTCTTTCTCCTCGCCGTCGCTTGTCTCAATGTAAATATTTTACGTTCTCATAAATATCAAAAGTACTTTCCATGTCCTTAACATTGTTCCTTAACATGAATAAATTACAATTGTAAAATCCGGAAGAAATGGAAAGATACAAGAAGCAGTTGTTAATTATTTAAATGAAGATTGCTGATAAAAAATTAATGAAAAATAGCAATGGAGTTAAACACCATTGCATTATTAGAAAAAAAAAAGAAAGACTTTTCGCGTTCATAATGGAAATGTTAACGCATTAGCCCAAGATGCGAGTGAAAATTATACACGTTGAGAGTTCCCGCCGGGGGAACTTTAAATTCGCCGTCAGTAACTCCGCGGGGAGGTTATTAGCGACTCGTCAACTCCTCTCATATTTCACCCGAGTGACGAAGAATTTTTACATTAGGGCCCGCTGTGCTTTGAGGCGACAATTAAAATATCTCGGAGGCATAGTCGCGCGTCTGTGCAGCATGAGCTGGCACATGAGCGAACGAACGAGAGGGCGAGCCGCGAATAAAACGAGTAGAATTCTGCGCGCCTGGCCTTCAAAGAATACTTAAACGGGCCGGCTGATGGAGGGAAAAAACACCGAGCAATTAAGCGAGAAACGCTAGCCCAGGACAGATTGAAGTTTGACATGCACGGTAAATGATCGCGCAACGGCGTGCTTCCAATTATATCTCTGTGTTGCGGCCAAATGTAATAATCAAGAAGCGTTACAATTGATATAAATGTAATACATCGTCGAGAAATGTATCATTACAGTTTCAGCAAGACGAGCTTTATAAATGCGCTCCACAGACATATAAAACTGCTTTATTTCAATAAAAACGGAGAGCGCGCGCGGAATCGTTTACGTATCATTACTACGTAAAAGTTGGCGAATAAGAAATGAGATGAGCTCTTATGCTCCCCATCGCGGCGTATTATTTTCCCGCGGAAACACAACAACGACGAAAGTTAACGAAAATAGCTTGGGGATGCGTATTCTACGTTTACAGTGCAAATCATTGTACCTGCGCGCCCGGGGATTTCACGGCCGGAACCGAGGAAAGTTTCGACTTTCACCGTTGCGAATAGTGGCGCAGGGAGGGGACGTTCCTCGGATCCCCCGGGAGGGCCTCGTGGAAGAGGGAATGTTTCGTTCGATCAATCGAAACCCTGGCGCCATTCGTGCCGATTTGTCGGAAATAAGTCGATCCCGTATCCCAGGTGTACGAGGGTTATCGGTGTTCGGCTATTCGCACTCGATTCGCCTTAAACGAAGATAAATGCGTCTTACCCACATTTCACCTATGACCCTTTCTCTTATGGGATACAGTTTCCGTTCGATATCCTTTGTAATCGAAATACGCTACACGTGTGCGACTGCTTATGTAAGTTACGTTATAAAGTTTTCCAATATAACGAAATGTCGTACGTATTTACTCTCTAAAAATGAATTAGTGGAAGTTTGACTGATTTTGTCAGTGAATTTATTTCTTATTGATAAACAGTGGTTACTGTCACGCTGCGCGCGCCACGCGCAGTACGATTGAGCACTACCATAATTCTACTACATCAAACAGTGAAAACTAAAATTCACTAAATAATTCAGTGACTAAGCCACATTAATTACCAGTGGTATATTTATCTATACCACTATTTGAGATATAGTGGTTATACACTGATAATTACTGATTACACGCTGATTTATTTTTAGAGAATACATACTATTGAACTCGTAGTGTCAAATTATATTCAATTTGAGTCATTTTTAATTATTTCATCGGTCGTCACTGCTCCTACTCAATATTTCATTAATTTTGATTAAAAGGAAGATAAAATTTTGACTAACCATGGAAATTAAATTAGATAAATTAATAACAATTGAGTGAGGCTTACTCAATATGTCGCTAATTTTATCTCATTGTTTTAGTCGAATTAAGCGAATATTGAGCAGGCAGCAGTAGTAGTGGCAACCCATAGGAGTTTACAGTGCAGTCGTATTCCAGATAGAACAAAAATTATAATGACATCATATTGACATCAAAATAACGCTAAAATAGCAACAAAATGACAAAATAACATTTTGCAGTCATTTTGACATTTTTGTGATTTCTTGTTCTACCTGGGATTATCGCCCTGTAAAGTGCGAGAAATTATTTCTGCATGACAAAGGACTTCTCCGTGTGAGACTAAAGCAGATGCGTCAACGAACACTTCTCGTCGCGAATGCGAATTTTGATCGAATACGTTCCGCTGGAACTTTCCGGCGCACGGAATACCGCAGAAATATCAGAAAACGCGCTGCTGCCTATGGGCTCGACACGCCGGTGCGTGAGCCTGGGACGTGACAATTTATGCCACGAATATTCGATGTGACATCCGAGCGGTCGACTTCTCCTGCTCCTTCTCCCCGTTCTCCCGTCGCCGCAATTTGTGTGCTTTACCGGTGGTGTTTTGCGCCGGTGAAAAAAGCCGACGGGACATTATATTCCGGGCGCTTCGCTTCTTCGCGTCGGTCCCTCTCTCTCACGCTCTCGCACAGAATATCGTGTAATTTATGCACCCCGCGAGTCCGTTCATAAAACCCAAATATTTTAAAACAAGGGTAAAAGGGCGGAAAGCGCGCGCGGCAGCTTCGCTCTTTGCGCGAAATGACGGTTGTTGCTGGTTACGCCGAGAGGTGGGCTTACGCCCATGAAAATCGGGAGCCTTTTATACGACAAAGGAATACGAGACGCGTCTTATCTCCGCCTGCAACAATATAGACTTTACAACTGAGAGAGGCAAGACGCGATGTTACGCTCCTTGATTTCGGCAAAAGTCGCGATTCAACCCGCGACATTTAAAGAAACGGGTATTCCGGCATTGCTTTTATTAGGCCGGCATTGCCGGCACAAATCGTCGCTCGGAAAATTAGATCCCCCCCTGGGCTCTACTCCCAGCAGAAATACTTTAAAACGTTAATAACTTTAACTCTCTCGCATCATGCATATTAACAGCGTCGCGAAACGATGGTTCCGACAATATTCCCGCGCGTTTTCGCGCGGATATTACGACACAAGCTCCGGGAAGCTTGATTTTCCTCCGGAGATAAAATGGGAGAAAGAAGTCCCCTATAAATCAGAATAGGCCACGTTATTCGTGTGTGGCTAGTCAGTTTGGAGGAAAATCCGCCATTGTTTTCGCATTCAACCGGCCGCTTTAACATGGTCCGCGTAATAAATATTCGTACTAGGATTACGCCCGGCAGGAATAATATTCCTCTTTGTGGATCTCGGGCTCCTTTGTTGCGGCCTTTCGCCAACGTCGGTGGTGACGTCAACTACCGTCGACGTAACGAAGCGCCTTTAGAAATTGCCGTCTTTGTTTCGGACAACCCCCGTCAAAATTTCCGACAAAAGTTACTGATAAGGGTTCGAATTGTTATGGTAACAAATATCCTTGCATACATTAAATAATCTATTAATCCCGTGATATATCGACATTTATATGTTAAATCCCAACGCATTTTCATCTCAACGAGAGATGACGTTAAGGTCTGAGAAATTGCAGCGAAGTATATTCTACGATGATGATAAATATCAAGTGGAGTCAATTGTTCTAACGCCACTCCACTTGAAGTCGAAAGATATTTGTCGTAGGTATATAATTCACCGGCGATTTCCATCTTTAAGTTTTTATTTACCTACCGCAGGAATTTCTCCTTTTCATCCCCCACTTCTTTCGTCGAATAAAGCGATTCATTGCCTTTCTTGCGCTGCTTTTATGCGTTTGCACAAATGACTGGGCGTGCCTCGTTTATTCGCGGGAGGCAAACCCTAGGCGAAAAAGTTTATTCATCAAGAAGGACTAGCCCGCCAAGTGGTCGGCTTTGTGACCATAAAGACCGTGGAAAACTTGTATACAGGCTATACGGCCTGCACCCAAAGGCACTTCATTCGGATTCATTCCTTCCACCACGTGCAAATTATCTTTCAGACATGCGAGTGTTACAATTCGAAGAATCGCGCCCGAATTTCCCTTTATTTCCAAAAAATTCGACACTGTAATTATTCCTTAGTATATTAACGTTCATGATAATTATATTATAAATATTGATTATCACAAAGTATGAATATTAATAATATTATTATATCGGATAACATAATTTTATAATTATATTACACTATTAATGAAATATAAATACAAATTTCCCGAAAATTGTTACTTTAATTAACTATATTTCCAGAGATACAGCCCACATAAATTTAATTGATTAAATATAAATAATTATTTTCATATTTAGCGTAAAATGAAAAAAAGGGTGGAATAATCGGTGCAAAAAATGCAGCCTCTCAAGGCAAGCGATATTGTATTGAAAGTGGATGAATACAGGTTTGAGAAACAATTATCGAACGGATACACGACGACGTCGTCGCGACATTGCGGCTGCGGGGAACTGGAAACAATTTCGCCCATCTAGTTAACTTCACGGGCTGCGGTGAAATTTTTTTCATTGTTCCCAACGCAATCCGCGCATATTCAAGCAGACTGGAAACTCGCCGTCGTAATACCCGTGCCTGCGTGCTCAACTATTCTAACAGCCGACGGTCACGAATCCCCCGCCGTTTTAAAAGGCCTTCATCCGTGTAAAAGCCTCGGTGATTCGGCGCTAATTATGAGTAACGACAGCTTTTAACGCGTCGCGGCACGCCAGCTCGCTCGGCCGCTCTCGCCGGCAGTCCACCGTTTCTCGGGGCATTTCTCAGGCTTGAGAAACAATGCCGCGGGCTATGCGCGAAGACATCACGGTAATTAACGGGCGATGCCACGGTGCACCAGCTGGCGCAGGTGAGAATTGGAATAAATTTGTAACAATGGCAATTTCCTGTTTGATACAAGTAGCGCCGATTCTATCGTAAAACAGGTCCATTAATCTCCGTTGTGTGTTAATATTCTGTTGCGTTGCGAATACTGCCATGTTTTCTGATAAGCTTAGAATATTCAACGTGAAATCGTTAACTCGGGAAACACTCTTTCATCTTATATTACATAAAAATATTTATTAAAGTTCCCTTTGAGAAGAGTATTATCTTTCATCATTTGTAGATCATTTTGGCACAACATATGTGTATATAATTGATACTCAAGTAGCAGATGCGTATATCGCATATGTCTGACACTTTATAGTGGAGAGACTAGAACTATTTGCCACCCACGCTTAT
The DNA here is from genome assembly GCA_011636635.1 of Tetramorium simillimum. NCBI lineage: Eukaryota > Metazoa > Arthropoda > Insecta > Hymenoptera > Formicidae > Tetramorium > Tetramorium simillimum. The sequence continues at coordinate 15,145 of VBVQ01004115.1, forward strand.
AACGCAATTCTAGATGCAAAGGCGATCGTCTTCGAAGCTTATGGGATTCCACAATTCAGACTATCGTGCAATTGATATACGTTCTGGCAAGGATCCACCCTAATCTCGGGTTGGATCGCGATCAAGTTAATGCCAGCCCTCGGAACGATGGTTTACGATGGATTCGCCCGTGTAAATGTAGAATTATCGATCCTTTGATCATCATCCGATACCATCTTGATATTACGTGAATTTTGGACTTGGCGATTTGTTGAGAAACGCAAACAAGACCTTCCTGGAGCAGTCATTATTAAAATAAAGTTATCGGGGGAGTACATTGGCGCTCGAGGAAAGGTAGTTAACATTTACTTGAGCCGTACTTGTGGCATACTTAAAGTCATCTTCATCAGTCTCCTTATTTCTCCTCGGGTGCCTATTCAACTTGCTAAAAGCCGTTCCATTACATCCTACGCTAAGGCAAAATCGCCAGAGTAAAACGAAGAGAAAGAGAGAGAGAGAAAGCATTGAAAGAAAGATTTTGTATACGCGCCACTTGAGAGTTCGCCTTGGACGGTCAAACGGCTCGCAGTCCAAAGAACAAACTTGAGAAGGGTCAATCGAAGGTCTAATCCGCCCCTGGGCTTTGAAATGAGGTACACCAACCCGATAGAATGGGGGGTCTCGCGGTTCCCTCCCCCGCCGCCCGATCACCTTCCCCCGCGTCCATTCATACACCGGGGCCAGTCAGCAAGTTTGAAATTACATCGGCTAACGAACCACCGTCCCCCGTTCCTCCGCTCGACAATGTTTCCCCG